>JAOXNZ010000091.1:24804071-24818710 GCA_028566095.1 Kryptolebias brasiliensis
GCTGGAGATAGGCACCGGCTGCCTGCGACCCGGAATGGAGAAGCGGCTAAAGAAAATGGATGGATGGATGGATGGATTTTATTGGTTTTTTTTTTAAAGCAAACACTGTTTATTGAAAAACCTGATTCAAAAGCTCTTTCATTTACTTCAAAAATGATTATATTTTACTAAAAGGTAGAAAACTGTTTATTTTATTTCATGTAGTTTTTAAAATTCAGAGTTGTTAAATGGTTTTATGTTAACTAACCAGGTGAGTATCATAAAAAAACAGACAGAGTCTGGGTCAGGATCTGTCAAACTGGGGTTTTTAGATCAATTTAGTTTCTGTGCTCACAGTTTAGTTTAGTAGGTATAAATGCTGTGTTTAATTTTGGACTAATATTGCACCACTCTCTCTGAGGAGATGAGGCAAGTTTTAAACTCTCCACGGGAAGAATGAACAGGAGAAGTCCACCCAGTCTGGATAAAAACTATGTTCCCTATTAACTTTTCACTTTTACTGACAGCCATGCTGATTTTCTACATTTAGGTATTGTTTTTTTCAGGCTTCTACCCATCCATAGGTTGGCTTCTCTGCAGAAAAGCAAAGTAACATAGCAAGGAGTAGAGGGAAACCACAGAAAATACTGTAAAAAAATAGAAAAGCAGCACCGCTGTAAATGCAAAAAAATGTGTGCAGGTTTAAAACAAAATAAACACACGGAAATGAAATTTAACAACCAATCTGAGTTGAGACAAAACTTCATTTGGGGACCCATAGCATAAGGAGTAATGTCAGGGTTTTGAAATGACGGAGTTGTAGCAGTTTGGTCTAACCTTGAAAAGAACGTTATGTGTAATCTTGTGCTCAAAGTATGTGCTGTGAAACTCTCAGGTCCAATCACACCAAAGTTTAGCACAATGTCTGTAAAACTGGCCGAATTATTACAATTTATGTGAGATACTTTGCTAACAGACTGACAGACAAACATACACACAAAATATCGCCCTTTTGCCCTTTTTGTCAGCAGGCAATAATAAATGGGATCAAAGAAATGCATGTGTCACGTGATTTGTTTTACTGTAAAGCAATAAACGCATCAAAACCAAGAGAGAAACTAAATATGATGCATTAGATAGAAAGTCTTAATGCTCCATGTGATAAGTCACATCTGTAATGTTTGTCATCTCCCCAAACCAAACATCAGAAGGAACATCAATAGGCTGCTCAGCATCAGAACCTCACCAGGAGGCTTGCTAACGAAGACCAATTAATCGAAGGTGACATTTGAAATGTGGACGCACAGATGGAGCAGTGATGTCACTGTCCAGCTGAAAGCAGCTGCTCATCTTTCCAGACAACGTGGCAAATGCTGGCAGAGAGCTGGGAGCCTGCTCGGACACAGCGTCTCATAAAAGACAGGTGGCAGCTGCCAACAACATGTTTGCTCGGTAAACCTCCACACCTGCAACGTTATTTTGGGGCAACAAGAACACCAGAGCAAACACTGGCAGGTATTAGGTGAGTGTTATCTAGAGTACACAAGAACATTTTCTCCAGACTCAATTCACTTCATTCATTACACATTTAAGCAAAAACTGTATGTGAAAAGGAACTTCATAACATAAACAAAATGGTGTCTTGACATGGTTCTATAAATAAAGCAAACAGTCACTTCTGCAATGAAAAAACAAAAACACTTCAGCAGATTCTAAACAAACACTGATACGGGACTCACCGTGGGAGCCCTTCTTTTGGGAGGTAGCGGTAAAGGTGGGTTGGAGGACTTGCGGCTGACCACAGCTCCGATGGCAGACATTTCCTTGTCGAAAATGGCCTTCACGGTGCTGGTGTGAACCAAGGTGAGGTGAGGAGGCTCCTTGGCCTGAAGGCATGTCTTGATATACTGTGTAAAAGAGAGGACAGGAGGGTGTTTCAGCTATAAGACTAATGGCTGCATTAGTTTAAGAACTACTTAAATAATTTTTGGAAAATCATAGTATATTTGGTGTCTGTATTTTTAATGTGCTGGCAAACTATGCAAAGACACAAACAGATTTAGCTACTCTGCCCCCCTCAAAACCAGTCTTTGTGTAGTTGAACAGATATGCAACATTAGGTCTACTGAACTTATAGACCGACAAAACCTAAAATTTCATGACATTTGTTTGATAATAAGAATGTTTGACTTCGCACTTTCATTTCAGAAGAATCCCACAGCAACAGCTGCATTACATTTCAATTTCTGTGTTTGATAATTTTATATCGCCTCTAAAATAAACAGTTCAATTTTAATTTTAGTTTACATCCTCTAAATATTTTACATGAACCAAAGTAGACAACATTTAGAGTACTCCACTATAGGATATTTCAGAAAAGCTGTGATGTGGTCACAACTGCCAGGAGGTTCAAAAGTAGCCGGTGGAAATTGCTGTATAAAACCTTTGTTCAGCCACACTTTCGTTGGCTACTTTTTGTTGATTGGCCAAAAATATTTTGTAAACGTTTGCCTAGAAGTGTGTGAATGTGTGGATGAATGGGTGAATGACTGACTGTAGTGTAAAGTGCTTTGGGGTCCTTGGACTAGATAAAGAGCTAGACAAGTGCAGGCCATTTACCATTTAGAAGAGTCCCTGTGTTAACCCCGATCTGCATAATAATGCAAAATTTAATTATATTCACAATAAATGGTGATTTTCTTCCTCCCCGAGTTTATGATCATTTTTGTATATCCATGGGCGCAACCATCTTTGAGAAAGCAAGCAAGTGCTGTTGTTGTAACACCACCACTGATTGGACAAGAGTTCTTATTTATCTCATTTATCTGCCGAGGCTTCTGATTGGTCAATGTGGGAAGCATGACACTGCGTCGTTTTCCGGGCAGTGGATAACAGATGACAGGAATGTCCGAAAAAAAGAAAGGTTGGACTCTACCAACCAAAAAGAATGCCAAAAAAATCTATTTCAAATCTCCAGTCAATATTTTTTATTCAAATCTATTTTACAAGATTACTTACTTCCGGTTTACTGCCTTGGGAGATAGTTCCTTGTCTTGGCTAAATGAATTCGCCATCTGATTTTCTGAAAACTCTCCCAGTCCTTCTAAAAAGCCAAAAATTCTCACAGTCCTCAAAAACTGCTGATTTTGGACTCTTCAAACACCGTCCCAGCCTTGTTCCAAATGCCAGGAAAATCCATTTTTGATGTTCTAAATTTCTAATTTTGACCCTCATTGGTCCTGAACTGTGGGTCTAACTGTTGAAACAAGCAATAACAAAAGCATCCTTGGTGTAATCATGCGCCTGCATGTCTACTAAACATTTTATTGTTTAGTAGACAAACACAGCATGCACAAAGGGACAGAAAGAGGAAACTGTTTTCTCACAGTGAGTTTCAAGTCTTAATGGATGAAGTTTGACACACTCCTAATACCTGCAATGGACAACATGTGAAATAATTACATTAAGTTTTGTTTGCTAACCTCTGGGTTGAAGCACTAGCTGCTGAAATGCTTTATAATCATAAGGTTTTTTATTCTGAATGTAAAAGAGCAACAAGATTTTATGGACCTATTTGCCGTTTCTTTTGTAGATACAACATGGTGACACTCATTACTAAAAGAGAGGATAATTTATATCTTTCCCAGCATGCCCATTCCTCTTTCTGTGAAAGCAACAGTACAGCTCTTTTTACTCAGTTTCTACTCCTTTGACGCAAATACCACCTGCTCTCAGGAGATGGTAAATATTTATGTAATTTCATTTCTCAAACAGAGCTGGTCTTTGGGAATCAGACACTTTTTCCCCTTGTAGTTCAACAAGGAGAAATATTTTTCATTAAATCCAGCGTTGACCTCATTTAAAGGTGGGCAAACTGCACCAGTGCAGAGAGACTGTCACACTGAGTGACAGTGTGCGAGTCACCTTCCTTGAGAAATCCTAATTAGCCTTTGTTGAGAATGTTCAGCATTTTGCTGTCATTCCAGCAACGTCTTACATGGCTCCTCTTTCTCTGTGGCACTGTCTGATGCGGCTTAAGTTGCATCATTGCAAGGCGGTGGAACACCACAGAACGTCTTGCTGAGCCAGAGTTCAATGCATCAAAGAATCTCTTGAAAAAAGAGCTGAGGAGCATATCTTTCTTTGCAAGGCCCTTCAAGACTGAAATTAATATATATGTAAAATCCTAATTTGCATCCACAAAAGACGCACAATCTGTTGGCCTCTGGGTCCTGATATCTGACTGAATCTATTGCATCACTGACCTTGTACTGAGTCAAGGAGTGGTCTCCACAGAGGAACTCCAGGCGCTGGCTGACTCGGAGAAAATACTGACCCCTCCATGCCTCCTCCTCAGGCGCGTGGGTGGTCAGCCACTTCTTCACTGCCATCTCCATCAGCTCAGAGGTGGTGCAGGACGATGACACCTTCAGACTGGTCGAGTCCTTCAAGGAAAGAATGGAAAATGGAGAGAGACTGATTCAAAGGATAATCAGAGTGTATGCTCAGACAAGTGTGGGAAGAAAATAAAAACTGAGCAGATACATATTTTCAAATCAAATGAAGATCAGTCAAGTAAAACAATGTGCACATTCTTGACCTGCCTCACTG
Source organism: Kryptolebias brasiliensis (assembly GCA_028566095.1). Lineage (NCBI taxonomy): Eukaryota > Metazoa > Chordata > Actinopteri > Cyprinodontiformes > Rivulidae > Kryptolebias > Kryptolebias brasiliensis. The sequence goes on from JAOXNZ010000091.1 coordinate 24,808,662, forward strand.
CTGAAGCAAGTAGGAAAACGTGCTCTTCACTCCTTTTTATTTAAACACACAGACATCCAGTCATCTATCAGAGAACATATGTATTGTATTTAATCTCCTCCTGAATGTTGCTGTTAGAACTATAAATATAAAAATCTGAGACAAACTACATTTATACATAAGCATCCTTGAACAATAGTGCTGATTCTGCCTTTGAATACCAGACTGATGAACACGAGCAAGGAGAAAGTCCCCTACACATTAACCATCAAATACGCTCTGAAGCTCATCACTTAATGATATTTATAGCCCAGCGCTGACCTAACAACAGAGCTGGAATTATAATTTCCTGGAGGTTTAATAAAAATGTCATCCATCAATAATTAACAAAACCCAGCCAGAGCTGCAGTAAATCATGGGATGGGAAGCCTTTTGAACAACTGAAAACTGTATTTTGATCTTTAAATATAACTAGAGAAATGGCATTTTATGCAAAAATGCAGTTTGAATACTGAGTGCTGAATGTGTTTTCCAAAATTTGCTGAAAACCCTAAAGCTGAGTTGTTAAAGTTAAAATAAGGTGAAAAAAAATGCTAAAGCTAAACTTTAGCAGCAGCTAAAATGAGCAAAACAGGTGCTAAAGCTAACATTAGCAAAATAGATTCTAAAACCGACAATTGCAGCTCAAAATAACAAAGCAGATGCTAAAACTGAAATTAGCAAAACAACTAAAAAGCTGTAGAATGGTAGCTAAATGCTAAAAGTAGCTCATCTGAAGCTAAATTCTAAAAGTGGCAAAACAGTAGCTAATAGCTACAAGTAACAAGATACAAAATAGAGCACGTATGCTGAAGCAGATATAAAAAAAACGAGATTTAGATTTATGACCACGGGAAATTTTACTTCAAATGAAGTTAAATGTTTTTAAAATGTCAAAAATGTACAAAAACAAAAAAGTATAGTACACTATTCCCAATTGAGCGGAACATTTGGATATAAAAATTTAGCACAAAGTATGCAGAAGTAGTTTGATTGTAAAAAACATAGGTAGGGAAAAAAACAGAAACAGAAAAACAATAGTGTGACTCAACATTCACGCAAAAAGATTTGGATGCCAACAAAAGGAGTGAATAAAAATAAAAAAAAAACTGAAAAAATCCTGACCACATCACTGAAAGCAAAGTTTAGACTGAGTCTTAGCATGATCACACAATAAAACCACACTAGCTCACGTCCTGTTTGTAATGAAGCTTATTGTGTTCGACCTCCCAAATAAGACTTCCTGCCTCCGTCCACCTGAGAACGGTGGCACAGATGGCCTGTCTTTGTCTTTGTGTGTGTCTGTGATGTTGATCAAAGCTGATAAACAAAGAGTCGGTAGGGACATGACCATCTGTTTTATTATTAGATAATATAATTTCTATAAGAGTGGCAGCAAGACAGATGGAAGGACACAGCCTAGTGAGTTCAGAGCAGGAGAGAGGAAATGGGTTCGTTTTAATCAGCGTTTTGGTCCCCGGAGCCAGTCTGTGCGAGTGTCAGGGAGAACGGCATAATTTCTCTGATGGTTTTGACCCACTTAGTGCTGTCACATGTCTCGATAGTTTTGGCTCAATAACTTGACTTTTGGAAAGCTACCAATTGTGAGCAGAAAAACCAGTCGGCGCTTGGATAACAGCATGCTTTGGTGAAATCAGATGGCTACTCTTTCTATTCACACAAGGCAGTTTTGTTTTGTGAGCAGCAAGTCAGTGTTATTCTGGGTGTTATTCTTACGCAAGCACAGATGTTTATCAGGAATGCAATGGATTTGGCTAAAGTTGTTTTTTTTTTTTTTTTTACACAGTATAGTTTCCTTTATTATTGCCTGTCACCCAAGGTAAGAGGCAATAATGTTTTTGCTTGTGTCTGTGCTTTTCTGTAGCTTTAGCAAATTATCTTAGGAACCACTGTACAGATTTTATTAAAACTTTCAGAAAGTAAATCATTGGATGGACATCTGAACTGAACTGATTAACTTTTGGAGTCAACCCAATTAAATGTGGCGGCCACAGCTAAGTGACCTTATCAAACACAAAAATGGCTAAAACCTTACAGATATTGAAATAGTTTTGTGTGGTAGAATCTGAGCGTTCACCTTACATACTCTGAGTGCTTACACATGTAGCAAAATCTCACAATATTGCGTGATAAAGTGAATAATGTCATTTTCAAGTTTTGATCAAAATGGCTATAACTCCATCTCTTCTCAACATATGATCTTAGTTTAAAACTCTGATATGAAAGGCTGCAGGCAGTATACACTCCTTCAATAAATGCTAGGTCTTTTATTTAATTTGTTTAAGAAAATAGTATAAAGAAAATGATCAACGTTCTCTCTGAACTGCAAGCAGTCTGTCAAGAAATACAAATATTTCTTTCAGCATCAAATTAATCCAAATGCCCCAACACATAACAGACAAAAATATGAATCATAGTTACTCTCACTCCCTACAATGAGACCAAGAGGCAAACACGGTGTCCTGAATCAAGCATTATGTGCAAATTATAGTACAGAGTTGGAAAAATGTCAGATGTGGAGCTACACATGAGATGAAAAGGTGCAGAGGCTCTGTGAGTGCGTCTTTAAACACTTATTGCATCATGTTTTGGGCGGAAATTAAATCCTGCTTTACTGAGGTTCACACGTGTTGTTCTTTTACACTTCAATGAAACAGGAAATACAATACTTCATCTGTAATAAACCTGCCTGTCTTAAAGTTGATTCAGAGGGAAAGAATAAAAAGTCACAGAGATTGATAGGTTTTAACTGTCAAAGAACAAGCTGTTGAATTTACACAGACTATATATTGGTGACTGCTGTTCTGAATTATATAACTGATTGTTATCAGAAGATAAACGGTGTACAAACATATAAAATCCAGGAAATATCCGCTGACATTTAGATCTTGCATGTGTTTCTAATGTGTTCATTAAGCTGTTTTCACACATGGACAGAAGAAAGGTTTAGGACAAGGTGCAGACAGCTGATCTGAAGTTGCTGTTCACAGATGAACTTCATGTTTGGATGTACACTCACTGACCACTTTTTTAGGTAAACCTCTTCAATTGCTTTGTAACACAAGCTGCTAATAAGTCAATCACATGGCAGCAACACAATGCATTTGAACTTGCTGAAGTTCAAACATAACGTCAAAATGGTGAGAAAAAGGATTTAAGTGACTGAACATGGCATAATTGTTGGTTTGAGTATTTCAGAATCTCCTGATCTTCTGGGATTTTCATACACAACCATTTCTACGGTTTACAGAGAATGGTCTGAAAAAGAGACTAGAAGCACTTGAAGAGCGTAAACCTTCACATAGACCATAGGGTCTGCAGAATACCATGGCTGAATGCACAACATGTCGAATCTTGAAGCAGACGGGCCACAGCAGCAGAAGGCCACACTGGTGTCACTCTTGTCAGCTATGAGCAAGAAACTGAGGGTACAATTCACACAGGCTTACCAAAACTGGATAATAATAGATTGGAAAAACTCTGCCTGGTTTGATGGGTCTTGATTCACTGAACTCCAATGGACTTCACAGTCATCAGATCTTAATCCAAACGAGCACCTTTGGGATGTGGTAGAACACATCATGGACGTGTAGCTGACAAATCTACAGCAACTGTGTGATGATAACATGTCACTATAGACCAAAATCGCAGCTAAAGGTTTCCACCACCTTGCTGAATCTATGACACAAAACTTAACCCTCCTGCTGCCATTGGATCAAAATGACCCACAAAGCCTTAGTTTTAAAACTGAGGCCTTGTGTAACTAATAAAGTAGTCAGTGAGCGTACATCCAAACATGAAGTTCATCTGTGAACAGCACACTTCATTTTTCTCTTCACTGACTAAAACATTCCTAACAGTGTGTAGCATTTTTATTGATGGGATACAGAAGCTTACCTGGGACTGGTCAAAGTGGATAATGACTTTAAGATCCAGAGGTCGGTCATTGACTCCATCTCTGTTGGCCGTCCCTGCTGCAGGCTCCAGCTGAGGGGAGAAGCAGGCCTGCAGCCACTCGGCGCATGTCAACAATTGTGCTCGTTGCATCTTCTCCTCACAGACACGAAACATCTTACTGCGAAAATCCTTCACCTCTTGGTCATTGATGGCATCCAGCTCATGGAGACCTAAAGGTGATTAGTAAACATTCGAAAAAGATACTTAAAGTCACTGGCACAAACACAAAGTGAGCTGATCACACTAATCCCTCTGTGAGCATTTCTAATCAGAAGGTTGCTGTTGACATTTACAGCCTGTTAGCATTCATATGACCCTCAGCATTCAAAGAAGGGCTCTGGCTCTAAACATGGGGGGGCAGTTGTGTGACAGTGCACTGCAGGAGGCTAAAGAGTGTGTGTGAGTATAAATGGCTGTTTATGTGGTGTTCCACTCTGACAAAAACCTTTAAAAGATCATGTCAGACCAAAGTGGAGGCGGGGTGGGGGGGGCATCATCATCCAGATCTCCTTCAATTAGACCCAGAGCCTCTCCTGTCTGCCTGTTTGTCTTTCATCTTCTGAACACAGGAGCTCTGTACTTCTGATGTCTGGGTCTTAAGAGGCTGAATTGACTAAATGTAGGTGTTTTATTGTTAGACAGACTAAGTACATAGATGTGTTTTTACTAGGAAAGCTGCAGATTGGTGTTTAATTAATTTACATTATATGCATGATTGATGCACAGGACTCCATATTAATGCTGGTGTCAAATGTCCAATGACTCTTTTTCCCTCTAATGGGTAAATGAACAATCTGTCAATGGATTTGATCTTCATCTTCAGAGCTTTTATGCAGCAGAGATCAATTTCCTCTGCTCCTCTTAAAATGCCTAATCTTCAGCAGAGATGATACAAGGTGACATGTGATGGAGAACATGTGATAAACTCATCCTGATCCTGCCTGTCTGTTATCCACCTGAGCCACTGACAGAAACCAGCTGCCCCGAGCTTCTTACTGCAACATGCTGGTGTTTAAAACCTGCTGTGTAAAGGGGAAGACTTCCTGTCCTACTTACCAGCTCCCGAGTGTTTTTCTTATTGGAAAAGTCAAACAGGGACCATATCTCAGTGGCTCACCTTTTCCAATGAGGACGCCAATTTTAGAGTCCAACAGGCGCTCTGCTCGCCCGCAGTTGCGCATCACCAGTTTGAGGACCGGCAGAAAAGGTCGAACGTCACACAGGCGGCGGGTTTCATCCTCCAGTTCTTCGTGTACAGCTGCCTGGTTGACACACTCGAACATGTGGCTCTCCATTTCTCCAAGGGAGGGAAAGAGCGGGAAGGTCTGAGCCTGCTTCCATAAGAGCTGGAGAGGTGCAGAAAGATTCCAAACAAACAAAAACAAAAGTGTTTTACTGATCACAACACAGCTAATTAAGTCAACCTTGCTTAGAATAAACAGCATCTTGGATGGTCACATGTACAGCAGAAACTGGTTTTGGAACGCTCAGAAGGGACGCCATCACAACATTTCTGCAAGATCTGAACAGGGAATTTGTTGTTATTTCTTTGATAAAGCATATGTAACAATTGACAACACATATGTTTCATGATCAGGAACAATCACGACTCAGAATACATTACAGAGTTTATGGGTGATACAATCAGGCCAGTGTTGGCAGGATTCATGTCTGTGCACCCCCACAGCATGATAGCAGCGTCGGGTGCCAAGTGGAGATTTATGTGAAGATACAAGCTGGAGCAAGAGCCATTAGACGTCTTAAGATAATTCAAGTTTTTTAACTGAAGCATTTGTGATTTTGTGCTGACTATGTTTCTCTGGACGCCTCAGGCAAAGAGTAAACAGGTTTCAGTCATTTAACAGAGTAATGTTTTTAAGATGCCATCCCTTGTCACAAAACTTCCTTCTCCTTTTGTGTTTCAACAAGTATCAACACGAGTTCAAAGATTTTTTAAACGTCAATTCTTAAAATAGAATAAAACGGCTCTGATTTCCAGGAAACAGGGTCTAGTCCTCATTATGAATGAATAAAAGCTTATGAATGAGTAAAACTGTCACATATAAGTCTGCTCATGTCTGCTGTTTGACCTTTGCAGCCGTACGGGCTTTGATCACACCATCAGCGATCAAAGTACTCCACCATTTAGCCCATTTGCCTTCCTTCTACATGACCTTTTCAATTTTAGAAAAAAAGCATCAGAGGCGTCTCAGTGTTCCTGGGTTTTTTTAATGCCTCAGCACAAACTAAATTTAGAGAAAAAAGACCTCTCACGCGTCTTTGTTTTTATCAGACATCATTTGTGAATGCACCTCCATGTAGAAAGTATTATTGTAATTTGTCTCCACATCTGGTTATATTAGAGAGACGATAAAGACAAAAAAAAACAGATATTATGTACACATTAACAGAATACTCTGTAATGAAACAAAGCATACAGCCCAGTACTGACACTACCATTTATCTTTAATGAAAACTTTCTTTGGTTCCATTTGGGTTTCCGTTTGGGCTTTGTATTGTCACGTAGTCACAATCAAAGACAGAACATCTTATTCCATTACATCTGTCAGAGGCTGACATCAGTCATTTTAAATCTTTTTGAAGCTCTCTAAAACCTACACCCACAGAAAAGTTGCTGACATGAATAACTTCTCAAACAAAAACCACCAAACCAACCACAGCACTGATGGCTGTCAAAACATGTACTTAATCATGTCTGACTAAACTGACCGGCTGTCTGATTTTTACTATGTGTGGGACGCAACTTCTGCTTCTGCGTAGTATGGTCACATGATTTCAAAATGTGTTACTGAATTTAATAGAATTCATAAGGCCAGAAAAACCATGGAGCTTTAAAGGAAATGTTCGGCCTTGTTGAAGTTGTATTTTGTAGAAAAGTTATAAAAAATTTATATTTACCGGCAGTAAATAACTTCTTAACAAATTCAGTTTTGGAGACAGAGTTTATGTACAACAGGATTAATGACTTCTAATACAGCTCAAACTTCCAAAATTTCAAAGCGGATCAGGGGAATGCTATTTTATAACCCTTTACCTCCTCTTCAGATTCTCATTACATAATTATTTCAGTAGAAATATTATAATATTCCTGTTGGACACGACCCCAAAATGCCCCTGAAGTGGTACTTGTCACTACTGCCAGTGCAATTTATGCAAGTAAATAACCATCAAATTTTATGTAAATAACTCTGTAATGCAAAACTGAGAGTAACGTAACCGTTTATAAAATAATGTTAGCATAAACCTCTATGAAATTGTAGCTGTTTTAGAATGACATCAGTCCACTTTGGTCTTAGCTGCGTTTGGACTGACTGTTCAACCATTAGTCTTGTCAGACGTAAACTATTTCTCCAAACTGAGGCTGTTCAAAGAGGTATCTACTGCAGGCGAGATACAGTTTTATCTGTCTGAAACTGATTCACCATTCACTTTACTGTTTTCCTGTTTGTAGCTTGTTCCGTATGCTTTTTGCAATCAAACTACGTCAGCATACTTTGTGCTATTTTAACCATTTATGTTTTAAAATGTTCAGCCCACTCAGGAAAAGTGTGTCATGACTGAGTATTTTTAACTTTTATATGTTTTGAGTTACTTGACTGAAGGTTCCCCATAAAATACAATATCTCTTTAGTTCCTTTAAGAACATAGTTCTTTGAAATTTTAATTCAGCATACTTGCTCTATTTTTATCTTCTTATGCTCTATTTAGCTTTTAGGTACAGTTTAGCTCATTCAAATTTTTATCCATCTTTCATACACTTCACTTTTTTGCTACTGTTTTGCAAATTTAGAATTTTAGCTATGATCTTACTAATTTTAAGTTTTAGCTATGGTTTTGCTAATTTAAGCTTTTAGCTAGCATTGTTAATTTTTTCTGTGACCTACTGCTTAAACAAATTTAGCTTTTAGCTACTCCTTTGTTATTTTCAGCTTAATCAACAATTTTGTTAATTCTAGTTTTTAGTTACCATTTTTCCTGATTTCGCTTATTTCAACTTTAACTTGAACATTTCAGCATTCACACTGCATTTTCACAGAAAAACAAACAAACAAGTTTATTTAGTTATTTATAAGTCTTACTCAGAAACCCACATCAGTATGGCCAAACATTTTCTTTAGGTGAAGTTGATGCCTAGAAATTTTGTTCACAACCTAATCTGTGCCACTGCCAACGCAGCACCACTCACCAGTTTGATGTGCTGAATTGTAGCCTCGCGAGGAACATCCATCTGAATGTAAATCCCGGTGGGCAGCAGAAAGTCCACAGTGATCTGGTCCGGGGCATGTCCGGCCAGGGGCGAGTGGGCCGCCCAGATGTCCAGGAGGTCTGTCATGGCGGGAGGCATGGCAAGAAGAACCTAACACTACCTCAACCATAAGGACCTGCAGGGACAAAAGACAGACATGGTTCAGAATTCATTTTTAAAAGGTCACTCTGATAACCTTAAATACTTGATCATTACAGGGGAAATAATAAAAAGACAACAAAAAGATGTCTGAACTAAGAGAAGGTAAATAATATGGGTTATACTTTTAATTCAGTCTGCAGACAAGTAAACCTGAACTGATGATGGTTTTGAGAGTAAAAGATGGGCAACAGTACACTTGTGGCTGCCACCAACTACAACCCTCAACCCAGACAAGCTGAAATAGTGAAAGGAGGAAAAGGAGTTAAAAAAACAAAACAGTTTGAGGCTGTGAAAACAGTATAAACAAACACTAATCATCTGCACAGCATTTCAGTCACATGTGCCATGCTGTTTTTATTCTCATACAGACAATAAATAGAAGTTGAGAGCACAAACAGAGAGGCTGGGTCCCTGTGAGGGCAGCACTGTACCGAGTCTGGTGGGAAGCCGCTGGATTTCATCTGGATGAGGGCCAGTGCTCAGAGGAATGCCCACTAAGCAAACAGAACAAAAAGTTCAGCTTGCTTTCCCTTCATCTGACACCCTACCCACCCCCACCCCCCAAAACACACATAAGAAAAACACACAGTTATTAAAGAGCACACTGTCCTTTATCACACACGCTTGCATAAAGCTGCCAAGGTAATTATTAAAAGCAGAACAGGAGAAGACTCTGTTCAAAAACACTCATTCGAGCCAGCCAATGACAAATGCTAAACCCTCAGAACTCTGATAAAATAATATATTATATCTTCTTAGCTCCTGAGGGGGGCAATTTGCACATATAACAGTGAAGTTATGCAATTCAAGGACACACACCTATGGTCGTGCACACTGCATGTAAACAGCAGAGTTCCACTGAAATGCAGTAAGTGCTGGTTGAAAACAGCCCGCCGCCTGGTTTCCATTTGGACCAGTGCATCAACCACAGCTGTTGCCATCGAACCACTTCCACCTGAAAGTTTCTCATGAGGCAGCCTGGTACATTAAGATCTTTCACTAGTTCACAGCTCCATCTCCGTTTCAGCTCAATCCGCCTATTAGAAATGATCATCCTGATTGGCTCTAATGGTCGTATCCCCTCAGAGTTAAGTGCTCGAGCAACCAGCAGATGAGCTGCAGAATGGTGCGATGAAGCCACAATCTCAGGCACTTAACATTATCAACCATGCAAATGGAAACAATCCTGCAAAGTGTGTCTGTGTTCAGCTCAAACAGTAGATTGTTGTCAGAACATCCCACTTTAAAAGGACTTCCCAGTTATTGAATGTGATAAGACATGCTTAATCTGTATAAACATAAAAACAAGCACAAGTGAACTACACAGAAATGGAAAATGATTTTACAGCCTCACACAGAGACATTTTGAGGTAATGACAAGAAAACGCACAGTCAGACGTGGACAAACTCGTCCCGTCACAAAGGTGCACAATTACAAACACGAGAAGTAACTTGACACCGTGTTCGTCTGCAACACTGACAGCGCTGTCTTGTCAGAGGAGGAAGAACATGTGCGTTCATGTCTGCATGTGAAAACATCTCAATAATTATGGGTTTCAGCAGTGACGTTTTCACAGTAGACAGCTTGAAAACTGTCTGTGATGTCAATGCTCTCAGCTCCCCC
>JAOXNZ010000091.1:24829534-24849469 GCA_028566095.1 Kryptolebias brasiliensis
TGGGTGGAGTTTACATGTTCTCCCTGTGCACACGTGGGTTTACTCCGGGTACTCCGGTTTCCTCCAACAGACCAAAACATGCATGTTAGGTTCATTGGTAACTCTTAAAATTGTCCCTAGGTGTGAGTGAGTGTTTGAATAGTTGTTTGTCTCGTTTGTCTCTATGTGGCCCTGCAATGGACTTGCAGGGTGTCCCCCGCCTCTCGGAGATAGGCACCGGCTGCCCGCGACCCGGAATGGAGCGGTTAAAGAAAATGGATGGATGATCCCTGTCACAATGAATGAGATACTGCAGTCTGTGTGATGTGACGTTTGCGGGGGACCCTCGGGGCTCAGGTCTCCCCAACATATTACAGAAAGCCAAGGCAAGGAGGTTTACTACATGCATTGAAAAACAACATTTAATGCTAAGCCCAAAGTTTAAAGTAAAACATCCAAATCATTTTTCTGAACAACTTTTCTGTAAGATTTGTTGACACACACTGCAAAAAGATTGTGTCAATGCAAACAATTAAAAAGTTTTATCAAAAGCAGAAAAGAAGCAAACTAATGTTTACCTCTTCTATTAGCAAATTTCTACATCACTCAGTGACATTGCATCAGTTGAAGCAAGACGTAGCTTTATAAAGAATTTTGTAGACGTACAGAATCAGATGTTAAAGCTAAACCTGATTTACGTGAAGCACTGCCAAAACACAAAAAAGCAGCTCCTATCAAAACCAGTTAACCCTGTGCTGAAACTGCTATGAAGGCTGCAGAACATCTGAACGTTAGGGTACAAAAGAGACGCAAGAGGCTGCAGCATCCTGATCATCATTTAAAATTTTGTCATCAACTTAATGCAGTCAACTCTGTTAGCAAAATATCTCACGAACCACAAGACTGATTTTAAATCAAACTTTCAGGAAATAATCACTGACTGTTCCTCTACAAGTGATTAACTCTTGGAGCCAACCCAATCATCATTAGCCAATACAAACATGGCTATAACTCAGCCAGTTTTACAGGTACTGAGCTAAAATTTGATGTGGTAGTAGCTGAGAGTCATTCAGTCATTCACAGCACAAGCTCTGTGATACCTCATGATATTGCTTGAGATTGGCTACAATGTTCAAGGACCAAAACCGCCAAATAACTGTCATTTCTTGTCATAAAATGATCTTAGTTTAAAACTTTGTCAGTTTCAAACTAAGGTCTTCTAGGCTTTTAATTGTTGAAATTTGTTTGTATTCATTCAAATTGAGATATTTTCTTATTGTATTGTTAAAATTTGATTAATGTGCCATATGATTTGACACTTATTAGGTAAAAAATGCGATTTCAACATAAAACATGGACTTCAGAATATTAAATATGAAAAAAAAAAACTGAATTGAAAAAAAAAGACAAAAATTTTATAGAGCCCTGCAAATCCTGTGTGTTTAAGTTCCAATTTGACATGGGGGAGTGTAATGTTCATCATGTGCTAAGTGTTTCAAAGTGTCCTGTTAGTCACAGTTGCTGCTGTTGAAAGTGCAGCTCGAGTTAATATTTTAGATAAATTACCAAGCAAAGCTACAATAACGAACCATCTAGTGGGGTTTGCATGTAGCTGCTGATTTTCCTTCACACAGGGTTCTCATTTTATGTTTCCTATCCCCTGTGGCTCTCCCATGGCCCACACTTGCAACAAAAAGTACATCAGTACAATGATGAGAGATGAGATGTAAGATCTGAAATTAACATTTTGAACTACTAAGAGGCATTACCACTTACAATCACAACAAAATGAACTCAGACTTCTAAGAGGTACAGCCATCGAACATTACAATAAGAGATCGTTTAGTGACACTGTGAGAAAGACAATCATATGCAACGTGGTTTATTAAACAGGGAAGTTTAGAAGTACAGAAAACCCCAGCCTGTCACAAACAGCCTCGAGAGAACCAGAGCCTCTGATTCAGTCGGTGGAAAGAATGAAGACAAACTGACAAAAATAACACTGAGCAGGGGTGAATACAGCAGAGATGGCTCCCACAAACACACACACACTGCTGGTTCTTCAGCACTGGTATTACAGCATCTTGCCAAGCTACTATTTATCTCCTGCGTAAACAAAGGGCCACACATTGGTAAAGAATGAAAAACACACACAGAAACCTGGAAATGGAGGATGTTTTTAAGCTCTGGCGATCATTTTGCTGTAGAGATGACTGGGATGTACTGAACTGTGGTAACAAACACTCTGATGTCCATCTCTGAGTTTCACATCCATCCATCCATCTGTTTTGGTGCCTCAACTCAAAGCACACTGCTCTGCCACTTTATGTTTAACTAATAATTCAACACACAAACTAATGTTACCCACAAGAATCTGAGTGCTGCATTATTTTTATTTTGGAATAAAGTTTATGTCTTGTTTCCCTGGACAGGGACTATGACAGTCTTTTTTTATTACTTTCCATCTGTCATTAGTTGACTGCAGCAGTGCTTATTCTTTTGTCTAGCTTAAAAAACACACACACACACACAAACTGTCTAATTTTATGTAATACCTCAAGTAGTGAGGTCAGTGCTATAAAGATAATGCCAACCAACAAACAAGCTCAGGGGCAGGGTTTCCTAAGATTGTGTTAGTGAAAGGGTTATGACCGCTTAGAGTTAATGTAAGCAAGGTAAAGAGCACCCAAGGTCATTTCTGTGGAAAGAAGGAAAAAAAAAAAAACATGGCCTTCATTTAGTTTTTGTTATAATGTTGGGCTATGTGAAGGTTTTGTGTGGTCACTTACATTCCTGTTTCTCTGTGGCAGTAATATGCAGTGCTGAATGGAAGATCAGTGGCAGGAGACAGAGTAGCATGAATAATTGGATCAAGCTATTTTTCCACATTTGAGTAGGAGTGAAGGGGGGGAAGTGCTCTGGGGGGGTTGAGAAAAACAGCACACAGGTGGGAGGCATGTGTACCGATTATTACTGGTTATTGGCCACCTGCACTGACTGAGAGCATGAAATGTGGTTATCATGCTGACAGGTGTCAAAGCTGCTGTTGAAACACCACATATAAAAAGGCAGAAAGTTAACAAAATGTTTACTCCGCAAACACCTGCAGAAGGGACACAAACAGTGAGGCAATTCTGGAGTTTATTGGCTCATATGCCAAGATATGTAGGCCTCATCCGACACAAATGTTGGTAATATTGATGAATCTGGTAATTATTTTTATCAACTGTCTGACAAACGTCAAGATAACAGCATACTTTCTTTAACTAAATCTTTCATTTAATACACATCTGAGATCAGGTCAGAGACTAGGGCTTAATTTGACATCACCAGACCTCCCTCTTCCCAAATATCTCTTCCAGCTTATCTGGAGAGACTCCAAGGCCAGGCAAGCTGTGAGATATAGGGGGGCATCCACATGGGAGTGGTGTTGCAGAATTCTTTTTCCATTTCTTCCTTGTGTCCACATAGAAGCAGCGTTTTAGTAGCCCCTAAATCTTTTGAAAACATGTTCCAAAGTGGGAGAAAAAAATCTTGAATTGCCACCCTTACAAGGGTATTTTTTAAAAACGACAATTTTGGAAAAACTGTGTTTCTATATAGGCATGGCTCTAGTCTCTTTTGTGAGTCCTGAGTCTGTCCTGAGGTCTTCTCATAGTGGGACATGTTTGAAACACCTTCCTTGGAAAGTATCCAGAGGACACCTAATCAGATGACCAAAACTACCTGAACTGGTTCCATTAGATGCTAAGGAGCAGCTACTCTATTCTGAGCTACTCCCATAAAGCCAAACTCCTCACCTTATCTGTAAGGGTGAATTCAGCCACTCTGCAGAGGAAGCTCTTTTAGCTGCTTGTATTCGTAATCTCATTCTTTTGGTCATTACCCACAGTTCATGACCATAGGTGAGGGTTGGAATGTAAATTTATTGGTAAGTTATGATCACTGCAGACCCTGTCCGAATCCTCTCATCAATCTCACACTCATGAACAAGAGCCTGAGATTCTTCTTACTTACTTGGGGCAGTAGTTCATTCCCAACTGGGAGTTGGCAATCCACCCTTTTTCAGCTGAGAACCATGGCTTCAGACTTGGAGGTGCTGATCAGTAGTCAGTTATTAAAAATTCAATGAATTAATAACTGACATACTTTGTGCAATTAATTAAATACACCACATTGTTCTAGGAAAAAATAGTTTACCTTCACTACTCTGCTTTATAAACAGTTTAAAGTTTGACCAAGTTCAGCAACATCTGTGCTAAGAGAGAATGTTGATTGTCACAAATCGCTAAGTTGTAGTGATGTGGAAAAATTAAACCCAACAAGGAAGTTAGTATGTCTGAAGTTCAGAGAAGTTTGGCAGCAATTATGTATATGAGGAGGAAAAAATGCAGGAACAGATGTGATTAGTGTTTGCTGTGATGGTGAAACACTTGAAACTGAAATGTGTTGGCTGACTTCACCAATACCCCACCTGTCAGGACGAGGACTGCTCATCTAGATTCCAGGTAAGGCAGTGCTCAATTACTCCACCCGATCTTTCACCCAGTAACACATACACACACATAAAATAGGTCAAGATAACTACAAGATCAAGCATGCTAACTTACCTGATGTTTTCTGAAGTCCTATTTCTTGTGCTTCTGCTCCTCTCTGGGGTCATCTGGATGAATTCTGGGACACTGCATCTGATGGACAAGGTTACAAACCAAATCAAAGGTTAGACAAAGAGAGGAAATCCCAAAATATTTTCAAGCTATATAAAAAAAAGCCAGAAAAATTCAAGAAAACCCATTGTTTCAAGTTACTATGGCAAAAAAATGGGGCTATTGAAAAAACAAACAGAACAAGACAAGTTCTGGATGTGAGAAAGTATGCAGTGAACACAAGTATGCACACCTTATTAGCCCAGTATACTTAACTGGACCAAGATAAGTGATAAGGCAACAAAACATGCTCAGACTCCAGTCTCTGATTATTTACTCCTCCCAAACTCCTCCTTCAGGGACAACTACTCATTCAACTCTAAGGAAACACAGCAACTAAAAAAAATATTAAATATCAGCAAAAAATTAAAAAGCTTAATCATCCATAGATTTCTTAAGAAAACTATTTTTGCATGCAACAACCACTAAGTTTAGCTGACATAGAGCACACATCAAGGCTTGCCAAAAAAAAGTTATTTTTGGTGAGTGGAACCATGACGTTTAACAATAAAAATGGCTTTAACTTAAAGAATTAAAACTGAGAGGAAAGATTGAGTCAAATCTAAAAAACAAGTGTTATATTTCTTTAGCAGTCTGAGACTGAAAATTGACAGGTTCTAACCAACGCTGTGAAGAACTGAAAGTCCAGAACAGAGAAATCTGAGAACGCTGTCATCGCAAGATGACTCCATGATTTAGTGTATAGACAAAGTTTCGACATGCAAGAAGAGAAGCTCATTATATGCAGGTCAGAGTATGAACAGGCTGGAATGCCATTAAAAAAAATCTACATTGTCTGAGTTTGGTTACCCTTTAGCAGCCTGCAGACTGAACTTTATGTATACTAAAATTCAGGTGATGTGATTAAGCTTGCTCCTCTCCGTCTTGCCTTCATATACTTTTCTCATTTATTCATTATATATTGCCATGTGTCTACTCTCTTTTCTCTCCCCTGCTTGTAAGTCCAGAAATACATCTTTATGGATCTCTTACTTCTCAGAACGTCCTCCTGGCAACGGCAATGTTTAAATCAGGTAAAGCAAATTCAATTTCTAGACGTTATCATGAGCTCAGTCATATGCATCTGACATCATAAAAAAGAAAATTACAGCAGCAGGATGTAAAACAATAGATGATGCTTGGTCAATCTGTGTGTGCATTTGTCTTCAAACGATGAGTGTGGTAATGTTCATATTTAAATGTAAACTAAATTCTATACTCCGTTTTGATTTTAAGTTATAGTATGCAACAGTTTTCAACATCTAGAGAAAGCATGGGCCAGTATGAGAATCTGACGGTATGATAACTTTCAGCAAAAATACCACACTTTCACAGTACGACGATAAAACTAAAATATAAGACATCATGATTTCTCTGCTTTTATTTAAAAATAGAAACTGATTAGTATTGCTGTTGCTCCTTAAATAATGTTATCATATAATAATATTCAATATATTATAATTTGTAGTCATTTAAACTTTGCCTGGATAGAACAGAAAAGAAGTAAATGTATGGACGATCGCCCAGTTTAAATTTGAGATATTTTATGAACTCATGACATTTACTTTATTCTGTTGATAACTACTGATATTTTAAAAATAAAGTTTGAAAGTACAATTTAATTCCTAATAATTAGATTAAATTTAAAATCAGTGTTAGCTGAAACACCAAAGAACCAGCAGGCTGTTTTAAAAGATGATTTTTTTAAAACAAATGTTTACAAAGATGGAATACCTAAACAAAGATACAGAATAAACTCCAGGTAGATTTAAAGGAAACGTGGATTCCTTCTCTGTTGCTCTGCTTTTTTAGGAGCTGATGTTAGTGTGTAAATTAGCTTGTTAGCGAGCTTTCAGCAGGCTGTTTATTTCACACAGTGGGGACTTAACACTATTTATGACCAGAGAAAACACGGTACCACTTCTGTCATTGCATTAAAAGAAACTTAAACCACAGAAGAGGAAAGACAAAAAAAATGTTGTGGTTTTGAAACCTGACTTTTAAACACCACGTTATACCTTAAAACCAGAAACTTGCCCAAACCTAATCTAGAGGTCAAGTTAAAAAGAGCAATTATATCCAACACCATCCACCCACAATCCAATACGTATAATTACTCCGGGTACTCCGGTTTCCTCCCACAGACCAAAAACATGCATGTTAGGTTAATTGCCTCTTAAAATTGTCCCTAGGTTGCCTCGTTTGTCTCTATGTGGCCCTGCGATGGACTTCAGACCTGTCGATAGGCACCGGCTCCCCGCAACCCGGAACGGAAAAAGCGGGTAAAGAAAATTAATGGATGGATGGCTGGATGGAAGATGTAAGAGGACATTTCAAAGATCTTTTTTTTTTCCCCATTGGATAAAGGCTGCACCTTTATCCTATTGTGTTTGCTTCCTTTAGCTGTTCTAAATATGCTTTGGGTTTTCACTTCTTTGATATTGCAATATTAATATCATATGTGAGAAACCCTGATTTTCCTCGCTTCTCTTTCTCTTTAGACATCAGAACCTTTACAACACTGAGCGCTTTATCATTGCAGTCACTATCATCTGAATCTGGTGCGAGGAGTGCAATGAGAGTCCATCTGATTGGCTAAATATAAACAAAGTGGGTATGCTTAGCATTTAGAATATAATAAGCCTCATTTATTTCAGCATAAATAGTCTATTGCAATAATGATATATCGCTCCCCTCAAACTTCTCACAAGACCATGTCCGCAACTGATTCCTTCATAATAATTTTCTTCATCCCCCTCTGAACAGCACTCTTCTTCTACAATAAAATTAGGGCAGACAGTAGAGAAAGACTAAAATGAATCATTTGTGCAGCTAAGTAAAAGAAAATGTTTGCAAAGCAATAAAATAACTGTTGCAGTCAG
The DNA here is from genome assembly GCA_028566095.1 of Kryptolebias brasiliensis. Taxonomy (NCBI): domain Eukaryota; kingdom Metazoa; phylum Chordata; class Actinopteri; order Cyprinodontiformes; family Rivulidae; genus Kryptolebias; species Kryptolebias brasiliensis. Next base: position 24,837,102 of record JAOXNZ010000091.1, read on the forward strand.
CACTAATAAAATGGTTTTGAATCAAGAAACTCTTTGAAACTAACCATGAATTAAAAAAAAAAAACAGTCAAAAAAGATTCAAATCTCTAAAAACAAGTGTCAACATCAACAGTATGTTTGAGTTGTAGGGAGATCTTGATGATTAACCCAATCACTGTTTTTATTGGTTTTAGCATCACATCACTATTACAAGCAAAAAAAAGCTAACTTCACTTAATGGTCAATAATATCATTAACACCAGCCTTGTAAAAGTTTAACTTAAGACTTTAATTTTAAAAAAGGTGTCACGTGCAGGATATGACAATCTTTTAAAACTTTGAGTTTAGGGGATTGGTACGGCTCAGTAGGAGCACAATATCCACGTTTGCAAATCCAAAATATATGCTACAGTGTGTGCGTGTGTGTGTGGGTGTGTGCGTGTGTGTATGTGGGGGTGTGTGTGTAGTGTAATGAAGAGAGCCTGAGGCAGTTTCAGGCCTCCATCATGTCTGCTTCAAAGAGCTGCCTTTACCCAAACCAAGACAACAACTGAGAGACATGGAAAACAAATATACTACGTGCAAAAACATACAAGTTTACGACATGCAACACACACAGACTGAGACCAGATAACTTCCTGTTTTTCCCCCCAGTGGTTACGATGCTCTATCTTGTTTATCAGGGTGTAACACAGAGAGGTTGAAAACAATAACTGTGGGGAAAAGTGTGGGAGTCAAAGAGGGTTTCTGTACAAGTACAAGAATGTGTTTCTATCAGGACAAATTTGTAGAAGGAAGGAAGGTTTACCCGGAAAATAGCTGTGGAAATAATTTGTGTTTTCTTCGCACGGTTACAGCAGAGCAACGCACAGGGTGACCAGTTCCAGGAAGAGTGCTGTTTAACAATGATACAATCTCCGGCCACAGACAGTCAATGTTTAACTCCTCAACTTTCTTCAACTCAGAAGCATCACATGATCCGCTGAGAATGTGTGACGGAGGGTCACAGAGAATTTAGGAAAACGTCTGAATAGTGGAAGGACACACAGAGGGTTCTCTATGGAGTGGGTAAGAGATGATGTTTTTGCTGGAGGCCAAACTCAGCTCTGCAAGGGTTCATAGAGTGTAACGTCAATGGCGTTACTTTTGTGGGGGAGCTTGTTGTTAGACTTTTGATAAAAATAACATCTAAAAATATCTGCGTCATTCAATGGAAAATCTCTAACAGATGTTTTGAAACTAATGCTATTAATCATCATTTTTAGTTTAAAAGCAAAAAGTTCCTGTGATCTTCTCTTCAGGCCGATAAATCATTTGATTAAAAGGACTAACTATGATGTCCACAATAATAAAAAACAACAACAACAAAAAACACATTCATCACTTTTAAAAAGTGCTCATCAGTCAGATGAAGAACCCATCTATCATAGGTGAAAACAAACTAAAACTGACCAGTTTAACTGTTAGAGTGAATAAATAAGAAATGACATGGTTAACTTATTTGGAAACAAATAATACAAAAAAAAACCCTCCAGCAAGTATTAAAAACCTTGGATTCGTTAAAGAAATGTATGTCGCCCCATGTGTTTCGTGCCTGAGTTTTAAACCACAAACATCTTGTGTAGATAAACAATATTATCATTATTGACACGTTAGAGCAGTTATGGTTACAACTTTAAAATAACATTATGCTCAATCTGTTGGCACCTGGAGTATGTGTTTTGAACGATTTTCAGCTACCATGCCGAATTTTAGCTCAATATCTGTAAAACTGACTGAGTCATAGCTATTTTGTATTGGCTTATATAAATTAGCTGTGGCAGCCATTTAAAATTAGGTTGACTCTAAAAAGGTAAAACGTTATAAAAGCACATCCAATGATTACTTTCTGGGAATTTCATTAAAAATCCACCCACAGATATTTTGCTAACACAACAGACAAACACAGACATAGGCACTTATTGCAGGTAAAACAACTACTTGTCCTAACCTATCATATTCACACTGAATCTAACACACGCGGTTTCTCACAATGTACAATACACACCATCAAAAACGTAGTGTAATAAATGCCCATTTTACCAAAAACCCTTTGTCATTTTAATGTTAGTATCAATAGTAACCCCCTCAACCTCTTAATATGCAAACAGGCTGCGTGGGTCTTTATTTTACGTACTTTGGTAACTTCTGTTTGAATGCAGCACAGTGGAACAAAGAAAATAAAATTACTCACATGCTTTAAAACTACCTGAAGAGAAAAAAATTAATAAAGGGATAGTCCAGTTAATGGAAGTGAGGTTCTGTCTACTAGCTATCAATAGTTAGTTCCTCTTTCTTTTTATGTTGTTTTTGAGAAAGAGTTGTTTTATAAGCCCGAAAAACAATAAAAATAAATAAATAAAACTGGCACGCTGTGCTCTGATAAGGTAACTATTGGTAACTATTTGACAGAACATCACTTCAAAGTTGATTGGACTATCCTTTAAGCAAACCCATTATTTTTGAGAACCTATCCTAAAATCTTTGTAATGTGGTTAGAACCAGCCTTAAACAATAACAAAAATGTTATTGACAATAACTTTTCAATGACTAACTTTGTGACCACACGAGAAGCTGAAAAAGTCGTGTAAACTAAGTCAAGGTGTTATAACAAACAACAACCCTAAAGTTATTTCTGGGACGGAACAACTTCCAGCACAATGAATAGAGTGGTGGTTAGTGACAAACATGTCCAGTAAAATGTGTAACTGGTGCAGTTTCTTGTGCAAAAACAAACAGGGTTTCTGCTCATGAACAGACTCCCTCTCCCCCTCTCCATGTAAATTACTGTCACCATTATCATTAGACAAAGCCAGCAAAGTGAGAGTCTATGACATGACTTTCTCTCTCCCCAAAACCACACACTCACACCCTTCCCTTCCTCCACCCATCCTCCGATGTAAGAATGCAAAGAATGCACAATCCTAAAATGACAGGGGGGCTTCACCACCGACTGAGTCCCTTACAGTTCTTCACCTTTGGAGAACTTGAAGAGACACACAAACACTCCTCATCAGCTAATGCATCCTCCTCTCTTACATCAGTCATTTTGGGAGTGTTATTTTTACCTTTAGCGAACCCCTTAATTCTGTTAAAAACGTCAGGATCTTTTAACTGATTTTGCTGACAGCTGAATGTTTAGAAGCTGAGGGTTTTAAAATGAAAGAACATAAAAAATAAACATCTCAACATGTTCTATAATGTCCTTAGATGTCTAAGCTAAAACAAGCTAAAGTTGATTAAAAATTAAAAATCAGTAAACATCAAAAATACGTCTACATTCAGCCAGATTAGAAAGAATAAATGAATGTTACAGACATGGAGAATGAACCCGAGCACTTTGCTTTCCAGCACTTCTTGCATCCCACTGAGCTAACTAGCCACAGACAGTTCAACCATGGAATAAGACGTTCTACAGTCTTACACTGCTGTTTAGGTTGCACTGTGCAAGTCATGATGATGGATGTCCATTTTAAAAATTACAAAAACAAGTTCAACTTAGCCTTTTATGATGTGCACAGCCTGCAAGGTTTGCTGTTTGACGTATTAAATAAAATGAATTGTTTTGTGATTTTGTCTGAGAACAAAATAAAAAAATCATCCATATATGTTCATATTAACCACTAGGCTATTGTCTCCTTTTTAATTCTTGGCTGAATAACATTAGTGTTTTTTGAGGATGACATTGGCTTTATTTGAACATCAGTGACTGAAACGTGGATGGAAATCACATACATTACTCAGTGGGTTATTAACCAGGTCACATAGGCCTTGTCCACATGGAAATGTAGTTTTGCATCTATTTTTTTTTTTTTGCCATTTGTAAAAATATCATTGTAAACACACTGTGTCTAAAAATGACTATATCCACACAGAAACATCAAAAACAATCTAAAATGTTGTAGTAACTATGCCAGGCTAGTATGGGGCGCTGTAACGCTGCCATGCAAGTACACCAGAAACAGGAACTGGACTGGTGCACATAAAAGCTTGCACACTGGGTGTGAAATGTAAACACAAAATGAGAAAGAGGATGTCATCAGGTAGTTTATTAGGTCAAAGGTGAAAGAATGAGATTATTGTTTTCAAGAGGTTACATTTTAACACAAGGGTGGTGTTTAAAGACTTTTTCACAAAAAAAATGTTTTTGTGATGCTGAAACACCATTCCTTTGTGGACGACCCCTTATCTCCTTGTCCGACACCATCCTATTGTCACATTTCTTTAACTTGTTAGGACACAGGCCTTACACATAAATACAGTTGACCATGTCCACAAAATGTTAAACAAATCAGCATTGCATGAGGAATGGTCAAACAGATGAACTATTCCTTAACAGTTTGTAAGAGGACTAAAGAGTGGAAAGTAATATATGCTTGTAAAAATCTGATGTCAACTTAAAACATTATCTTTGAACATAAGTTATTTATAGACAGTTTGGTTAATGAGTGAAAACATGCAAAAAGGAATGTGCCAGTGCGTGCAGTTCATGAGTGCCCAAAGCAAGTGTGGTCTGAAAGCCCATTGGTTTTGACTGTGCGTCATCGTTGCCTCAGCACAAACAAAAGACTACTGTTTGTCCAATTCAAAAACAAAACTCACTCATGAGCACAGTGGATGTTTAGAACTATAAGCTTTCATCACATAAGACCAGGAGAAAAATCACACTCAGCGTGCAGTTAAAGTAATGTGAAGTATTTCATATGAAGAACTACTAAGTTGTCTGTATTTATTTGTGGCCTTTCTTCCCCCCCTTGATTTAGCTTCTTGCTCCAGTTACTATTTATAGTAGCTATTGTGAGGCTGCTCTACGGTGGGTGGAGTTCAACTCAATCGGAGAGCGCGTTCTCTCAATTTTTTTTATGATGCTGTAAATCAGTTACCTTTTGACTGCCTAACTGACCAAAGGTCTATCTTAACCTGCGGTACAGCACTGTTGATCACTCAGATGGCAAACACACGTTAGCATAACGCAGAACTGGACTTCAATCAACTGGAGGTGCAGAGATCAACAGGATAAAGAAGAAAAGAACTTGAGGAAAAACTCAACACTGATCAGACTCACAAACAACTGGATAGAAATCACAGGAAAACAGCAAGCGAAATCCCAAATTACTAATATTTTGTAGAGAATTAAGCTGAGTTGCAGAAAGTGTGGAAGAAGAATTCATAAAAGGCATGCATATCACCCCCTGCCTTTAATGCCAACATTATGTTGATAAATGATGGAGTTGTTGCTGTTTAGGTCAAACCTTGAAAATAACATTAGCAGCAATTTCATGCAAAATCATGAGATATTACTCTTAAGGGTCCCGTATGTGTTGTGAATGACTGAATTTTTTTGTATGTGTGCATCATCTATGATAAAAATAACAACTAAAAACCCATCATTCACTACCAAAAGCGTACCCCATAAATTGTAAAATTGTAATAAATGAGCGAAATCAGCAGAGTCAGCTTTTGTTGCCAACAATTATGAGTTGTTTGTTTACATTTGAACATTGATGTATACACCTCAGACAGTCTTGGCACGTGACGAATATTGAGTTGATAAAATAATCCACAGAAGTAAACGGAGTCAGAGGGAGAACAATGAAATCAGAGACACCAGGTCAAAGGTCAAAAGGTAAAGATCTGAAAAGAAACGGTGACTAAAACACACAAAGTTTTTACCACACTATTTATGCATTTGGACTTAATTTTTGGTACATAAATAATAATAATGTGGAATATACTGTGTTCAATATTTTTAAAAGTGAACAGCTGCCATAAGTGAGAGAGGTTCAGGATGAGCTTTAGCTGCAGGTTGTGTGGTCAAATCAGGTGGGTTCACTCACACAGCTGTAAGCCAAAAAAAGTGTTTTACACACACAGACACCCAGCAGCATCGAACACTGTCCACAAGTGCCAGCAACCTTCAAAACATTCTGCCACCTTGAGCTGAAGACATCAGTCTTGAAGTCCTTTAAAAACAAGTAGAGTGTTGTGTGCCATAATCGGCTGCTTATCAGATACTTCTTTAGGACCGTTAAGCTACAACAGAAACAGAAAAATCAGTTCATGAAAGGAGCTTTATTGGCGATCCACTGCAATAAGGCACAGCCAGAGACAGTAAGAGAGTAGAAAACTTGCAAAGGGCTGACACAAAGCAGAAAGCCTATGCAACTTATTGATATAATAAATGCTACGTATCTGCCAACATTAAACCACGTTTAAAAAGCAGACATTAGGTATGTAACTCATAAAAAAGAGAATTGAATAAAGAGTAGTTTAATTTAGGAACGTGAACTCAGTTCAGAATTCGAATTGCTGAACTACTTTTTAACATGTTCCTTATCTAGTTTGTGACCTTGAGTAACACTGGATCTGTGGGTAAGACAATGTTAAATACATAACAGCAAGTGAACACACCTCAGGATATCTGCTTGTTTAACCACATACAATGCAGGTTAAGATATCATGGCACAATGGGTGATGAAAACCTATGAAAAGGTATATCAGCAGTTGCATGAAAAGCTGTCTGGGCTGCGTTGAGTTTTGTGCATTAAATCTCCTCTGTATGGTCAAGAAATTTTAACCTCTCGTCTATGATTGCAATTCTCATCCTTGACAGAACTCCCACACAACCTGATGCATCTCTGCAAGACACCAAATCTGTTCAACTTTCCAAGCACATGAGTAAACCCAATCTTTGAGCAAAATTAAGCCGATCAACCAGCAAACTCCTCAAAGTTTCTGTATCTGCTCCTGTTTTATTCCTCATCTACACAGATGCAGTGTTGTCTCTGTAGTTGGACCTCCATGTCATTGTTCGGCCACAAAACACCTAATACTATCTACAATACCACCATAACGTTGTGGCAGAATTGAAAGTAATCCCGACACTTTTTAAACTAAATTCGCCCTCTGTTCTAAAACAGGTCATCAAATGAAAAGCTTTTCAGGAGTCGTGTGTCTGTTTACATTTTTCACGTTGCTACTTAGAATGAAGGCACCAGCGGAGTATGAATTTGTAGGATGAAACTGTACACTACCTGAAATATTCACCATGCAAATTGGAGATAAGTGCTTTCCCTGTCTAAATCATGTATTGAGGAAACACCGGCCATTTGCTGCAGTGTAAAATGATAACATTACATTTTAAAGCTGTAAATGGTAAATGAACTGTATTTATATAGCACCTTTCTAGCCAACCAGGTTACTCAAAGTGCTTCAATCTGTGCCCTTATTTACCCATCGACACACACATTCATACAGCACACTGCTACAGCTCTACAAAGTTAATCTGAATAAATTATTCTATAGAGACTAACCAGTGCTTTAGACTCCATTCATACATCGATGGGGCACATCAGAGGCAATGAGGGATTCAGTGTCTTCCCAGGGACACTCTGACATGTGACTGCTGCCAGGAATTGAACCTCCAACTCTCTCAGTGGAGGATGACTGCTCTAAACCACTGAGCCACAGCCGCCCCAAGCTGTCTGTTGTTTCACATAAAGCTGCATTCACAATCAAAGTTCTTCAAGCTACATTTGTAACTGCATTTATTCCACTCTTGAGTCAAACCAGGGTTCTCTCAACACTTGTATTCTGGGTCTGAGCAGCCTGAAGAAATTCTCATCCTGAATAAGTCTGCACTTCCTACTAGAGACTCTGACAAAGGATGTTTCAGCAAACCTAAAAGCTTTCTCTTTTTTTTCTCCCAACTTCACAATTAATAAAAATTTGTTGGGAGTAATTAACATTTTAACTTGTCACCAGAGAGTAGGACAAAGCTGCCAAGCTTTGAACTGTTTGACATTTGCCCATTACTTTAAATGTATGTAAATATGCCTCTAGCCACATGTGTCCGTGACCACATGTGGCTAGGATGAATGCAAATCCATCTCTGGTACTGTTGCACTGTCCACTGTACTTTCTCTGGCATTTCTCTGCTCATTTCATCTGCCTCTCCTGCTGCCTTCCCTGCATTCCTTGGCAGGTCTCGGCCTGCTGTGCAGCGAAGATGAGAATTCCAGCGGGTCGCTCTTACCTCTTCGCCTATCACGTTTACCGCTGCAGTACTTTCCATTCACATGCCTTTCCCTTTCCCTATCCTTTATCTGCACTGTCAGTAGATGAAACTGCAAGAATGGTACGTCACTTTCTTGTGCAACACACAAAAAATTGGTGAAAAACACAAAAAACAAAAACACACGACAAACACCGACCAGTGCTCTCTGGCAAAAAAAACAAAACAAACAGACCTACCATCTCTCTTCCAAGCTGCTCTTTGAGAGGATGGTATGCAAGTTTCATATTGTAACAAGGACTCATTACTCTTAAAGTGTAACCCGGCAGGAAGTGTGAGTGAGCAAGAGGGTGGAGGAACACACTGGGACAGAAGAGAAAATAATACATGTGGCAACAGCAACACACACGTGCTTTACTCCCCACAAAGACAAACTAAACATACAAATCAGGCTGTAAAGTAGCTCTCAAAATATATGCAGGCATTTCCTGTGAACAGGTTGCGTTGCACACAGCAACACACAAATACTGGTGGTAAATAATAAACCACCTTATCTGCTGCTCTTAATTTTCAGAAAAGCATCTGAAAGTATCTGAAGGCAGGATGAGAAAGAAAGAAAAAACTAAATCAATGCAAGCTTCAAACCTACCATCAGGTAAAAGTACCCTGGTCAATGACGATTAGCTCAACATACAGAGAGCCTGGCAACACTGAAGACAAACACTGCTATCAATCATTTTACAACTTAATCCTCTCAAATGCTCATTTCCTACTGATTTTCATCCTTTAGTCTGGACTTGGACTTAAAACCTGAGCATTTTGTCCAGCTGTTATTACTTTATTCACCTAAGATCCTTTAGATACGTGGCGACGGACCGCTTCAGACAAACCCAGATTAATATAAAACAAGCACTGATCATGTCTTTGATCGAGGCCTGAAAAAAACATCTTACAGTGTGACGCCTGCCACAATAATATCTACTGACAAATGTACAGGAATGCTGTGGAGATGACGAAATGAGTGACCAAAAACTGATACAACTGCGGAAAAACAAAGAAAAACACAAACAAAGGAGTTTGAGATGCAACATCCAAAACGTAGCGTTTAGCAAGCTAATAAATCAAATGTTGTAATGTGGAGATAGGAGAAACCTTGTTCAAACACTGTGCCTTACATTTGTTCTGATGTATGATGAAGAAAAACAGTTTAGAAATTACAGCCTTGTTTCAGGACTGATGATTCAATATGTACAATCATTGTCTATTCTAGATACTAAATAAAGGAAGATGTTGCCAAGTTTATTAGACCCATTTGACACCGAGGCCTATACTGACTGTACATGACTTTAGTGGATGAAGCATTTCAGCGTCTCGTTGTCCAGTATGAATTTAAACATCCTTTAAAAAAGTCTGCCTTTTATCGTACTTTTAATGCTCAGTATCTTCAGTTTGAACATAGATGCTCGTGTTTCACACTGGGTGATGACCCCACTATGCTGGTCAGTTCTACGTGACCTCTTAGAACGTGACTGGATTGCAGCAAAATTGGAATCCCTTTTTCACTGTGAGAGCAAACCGATGCTGCTACGCTCAGAGTTCTCGTTAAACAGGTTTTTCCTGCTGTTTCCCTTTATTCCTGAGAAGTTCTCCTGCGTCCTTCTGTGTTCTGTATGCCCACCCTGGCATGACTATCTATGCTATGATGCTCTTGCCACCACAGTGATAAACTACCATGACCTTGCATGTTTAAAACCACTGTGGACCTATCACACTTTGGTGTGTGTTATTGGGAGCCCACTGTGTTATTAATTCACACCTGAACACCTCACTAAGACACTACAAAAAAAAATATATATATATCCATGTTCTGGCTGATTTTTTCCATCGCCCTATGTAAAGGAGGCCTATAAGCCATCAAGTACACTAAAGCTGCTGTGAGAAAACGTATGGTTGTTCTGATGGCAGACACCCAACAGAGTACTGGCATTTAATGTAAGTATGACTCTTTCAGCCACAAGTATTCTTGTTTTAAACTTTACCCACTAATTCTAACAAGCTGCTTGTCACTGCGACAACAACATGCTCTCACTACTCATGCCACAAGCATTATGTACCATTATTATCACTCAGGCTTAACCCTAAACCGTGTTACGACAGGAAAGTTTCTACAGAAAAACAACAAAACTTTACAAAACCCTCTGCTTTAAAAGGCAAACGATGCACAAAGCAGGCAAAACCAAAGTCTTCCTTTCTTTAACGCCGGATTAGAATTCTGCTTTCATTTGAACTCCGTTTCACTCAGAGGGGCCTGCTTCAGAACTAAATCTGGCTCAAAGTAAATTGCTGCATTGTTGGCTGATGTCTGCAGAGTGACGTCAGTACACCTTATCAGCGTTATCCAACTTTACCTCAGAGGGAACCTGACAGCAGACCCCTTCCCACACAGGGCTGCCAGGATCACTGCCTGACTGGAACAACATCAAATGCCATTAGAGACACACATCCGACTCCCTGTTATGTTGATGTACGCAGTGGAAATTCATTATTAGTAATACCTCTGTTTAATTCTTGCACATTCATAATTTTTTTTTTTGCTTTTGAATAGACTGAAAGAGAAAATATAATGAATACATTAGGCCTCTGTTTTTTATTTCCACACAGCATGTTGCGCCACCATTTGCAACTGTGCCTAAATTAACTAGAAATATTCAGCACAAGTTGCAAAAGATGGCACTTCAGTAGTGCTGCTTCCTTGTGACATTATTACCCCGACTTCTTGTTTATCTCTGCAGACAAAGAAAAAACTCAAACTCAAAAGTACAAACTATGTTTTTATTATTGGTAATTATGAGCAAGACGTCCGAACTGGACGCAAACACACAGTTTCACTGAAAAGGTTCTGCAAGTTGGCGCCGCCTGGGTTACCAGGCATGCAAGCATCTGGATCTGAACTACAACAGTACTAAAGAAACCACCTAACAGAACGTGACTCATTATTTGTCAAATGTGCACGTTCTGATTGTTTCCTTGGCATTTCTCAGGTCTGAACTGAAGTTTACATATTTACATTTTGAAGCTTCTCACTGGAACATGTAGTCCAAAGATGTGTTGATGTGAGTAAAGCCATCTTTAGGTAAAATAAATAAATAAATAAAACTATTAACAAGAGACTGTTTGGTACAACAGCAAAAAGAATCCTAATGGTAGTTACTGAATTGTAAACACTGTCCGACAGGCCATGTGTCAAACACAAAGTTTGATCATTTCCAGAAAGGTGTCTTACTCTTAGGTTAAGAGAATATTACAAAACAAACAAAAACAAGGAATGTTTGCTTCAAATATTTTCACTTAAACTTGATACAAAACAAAAAATCAATACAAAACAAAATAATATCTCTCAATGTAAAAATACAAAAAAAATAAAAAGTATTTAGCTTCTGAAGCAGCTGAGTGTGGATGATGCTTGACATCAGGGATATTGAATTAACAGACAAAAGGCCTGCCACAGAACGTTTCAAAGCGCTGATTATTTAACATAACTGCTTGCCATACAACACCTCTCACCTCTCTACCCCCCCAGACGGCAGAGCTTTTCCACACCGCTGATTTGAACAATACCTTGACAACAAAGCGTGTTATTCTGAAATAATAATAATATTGTCTGCTTCTTTTTTATCGGGGCTTTTAACAAACAGCGGTTAATTAAAATGTGTCTCGTGTTTCAGATGGGAGCGAGATTACCTGTGCCTAACATATTTGTTAGGAACGTCCGTACCATAACTCCAAAAAAAGGTTAAAAACAAAACAACTGGACTTCTTTTCTGTACCATAACACACACACGTCTGTTACTCCCCTACAATCCACCAGTGAGATCAGCAGCACTGAAATTCTTGCTGGCACATGGAGGACTGATAAAGTAAAATGTTCACAAAATACGTTTTCCTTTGCGGCCTAAAGCCAAAACAAGAACACTCAAATGGGATCACATATGTTTACACTAAATAAACACCTTCATAAATGTAAAACATAAAGATTGATCCGAACAAATGAAAATCCCTTCTTTGGCTCAGGAACAAACAGACAAATAAAACAAATTGTAGATACAAAATTTTTAAAACAAAACTCTGTTCTGGGACAAGATTCTCACAATTCAGCTCGACTTTGAAGCCAAAGTGAAGTTACCCTAATGTTGATAAATTCATCTACTGGAGTACACTTTGGAAAAATTTGCCCTAATTAGCCTATTAACATAAATAAATGTACACTCACCGGCCACTTTATTAGGTACACCTGTCCAACTGCTCATTAACGCAAATGTCGAATCAGCCAATCACA
>JAOXNZ010000091.1:24922653-24935949 GCA_028566095.1 Kryptolebias brasiliensis
TTTGAAAACATCTAAAATCTGCTCGGATCAATTTTATTCCAGTAAAAGTAACATTTAAAAATAAATAAAAGTTCTGTTAAGTAATGTTGGAGTATAATTGTATGTGTGTTAGAATGACCGGTTTCTACTGTAGATAACTCAGCTGTGATATGTGTTAAACCCTAAAGCTAACGTTATGGTTAAAGAATTACAAAAAAGGTCAAACAAATAGCACAACAAAAAAAACCTGTTACGGTCGAATGATAGTTAGAAATAAAGCGGTGGCGCCATTTTAGGTCTGATTCTAATCCATAAACACACTGTTGACAAGGTGTGCCTACATCTACATGTATGATGTTATTATTTACCCTGTTGGTCACCAGAACTTTGTTATTAACATGAAGAGTTCAGACATTCTTTACACATCTGTAGAAACACTGATTGTTTGAGTCCATAGCTTTCAGGCCATGTAGCTCCTCCATGCTGGAGGCACGCTTCGTGTACACTAAATAATGAACAATGTTGTCGTACGAGATGTTGGGCTCGACCGACATTTCCTCTTTTTTTTTCACCTCATACGGGTCAATCCCCTCTGCATATATCTTTCCCTTACACATTGGTCAAGAGTAAGTAAACACCTGGATTTAGTTTGCTTTGCTTTTAGTTTGCTTTGGTGCTGTTCTCCAGCAGTCACTGAGCAAAAGGCTGGATACACCCTGGACAGGTCACCAGTCCATCACAGGACCAACACAAAGGCAGACAACTCTTCCCACACAAACTCACACTTAGGGTCAATAGACTGTCACCACAGTGGAGATTATGACAATTCAAGCCGTGGGGGGTGACTGCTGGTGTAAAATAGCCTTGATTGTGGAGCCCAGGAACACACGTCACTTCCGCTTAGACAGAGCGCCTCTGAACCCAGTCTTCTGGACACAGACTCATGTATTACTCACATGGCACAGGAAGAGAATGATGAGACGACTGATAGGAGCAAACAAAAGATGTGCCCCTACACAAACACACAGAAACAATGAGCACTGAGAGCTGAACACATACCCACGTGGTAGAAGAACTAAAAGTGGCTCCTTGTGAAAAAAATCTGCTTATCTGTAAGCGTGTTGAAGTGTAAATCAGTGCATTGGTTTAAACCAAAACACATCCTTATACGCAGGAGCTTTTAAAAGCAAGTTTCTGTGTGTGTGTGTGTGTGTGCAGATAGTTGTGTTTATGTTGAAAAAGCTCTTTTGTTATTTTTGAAACAAGTATGAAAACAAACAGTTGAATACTTGCTCAGATCTGTGTGGCTGTGTTTATGATAATAGTCAGTACCATTATAAAACCATGGGTGAAGGTTTGAAAAGTGTGTTTATGTGGGCGGGTGTGTGAGAGCTGTGTTTTATTTTGGAAATAAAAATGAAACGTTTTGCGTTCTTCAGTCCAAATTGGTCATTGGCACGTTTTAAATTTCCATGAAAGGTTATTTGTTGCCGACTGCTTATTCGCTCCCGGTTCTAAAATCTGATCATAAACACCGAGAGCTCCGCATATTTTGGGGGGAAAAGATTATTGCTACAACTAGTTGTGATATCCATCAGGCTGAACAGAGAGCTGAACGGGGGCAAAACGTAAATATTTGGTCTATCTAGTTTAAGTGCTGCTGTTTACATTAAGACAAGCAAATCTGTTTGTCTGAAGCCTCTCCCTCCTTCCAGCGTGTAAACTTGGCGACCAGATAAAGACTTGGCCCCGCTCGCCTCTCGGAGATGAAGAGAGAAGACAGTGAGGGAAGGATAACAAAATAAACACAAAACAAATGAAGGAGGGCTTTTCTTTTGGCTCTCTATCTCTATCAGAAACAGTTACTGTACCGTAGCACAACAAATAATGAGGTGACAAGTGAGCAAAAATATAAATAGAACTGCTGTGAAGCCACATGGAGGATGACAAGAGTGAAACAAAAAGTGACAAACAAAAGAACCCAGGGATAAAGAGATCAGCTTAAAAGAAGCAGTGCCTGAAGCACAGCTTCACTTTCTTCAGCCCGTAGAAGTGTGTGTGTTGGCGAGAAAGGGAAAGGCGATACAATGAAAAATAATAAACAGAGAGACTGGATGAGGAGTGAAAGATGTTGACAGCAAAGAAAACAGGGCAAGGAGTTGTAAAGATAAAGAGCGGGGCCAAAACAGCCAAAGGTTCTGCTGGGACAAAGATGGGGAGATAATTCAATCTCTGAGGTCCAGAGAAAAAAAGGTTTTTCTGTGGATTCAGTGATCCTCTCGGTCTAAGAGAAACCTCAGCAGAATATTTATTCTGAAAATGAAAAAAGACTGTGCTTATTAGAAATATTACACAACATAACACGTTCTGTGTATCTGAATTAAACAATGGGGTTATCTCTTAATGAAAACAATATTTAAACCAGCAATCACACTTAAAGGGATTCTGTCATAGATAGTTTTTGAACGAGCTGAAGTTTGACAGGGTTGATGAGCTAACGGCTAGTCTGAATTGGACCAAAACAAAAGTGGATTGCTGCAGTCTTAAAACAACTCCAATCTCCAAAATTACAAATTGGTTCAAACATTATTTCATAGACCTTTATATCATCCTCAATTTCCCATTACATGACATTTTGTGGTTATTTTCAAGCCCAATTAGCAACAGCAGTGAGATGTAGCATTTTTTTATGCAGCCTTGGGGCACTTCCTGCAGGAATAGCTTATTATCTCCACCAAAATAACCATTTAGTGCGAAATTACCTGCACTGTAAGGGTTTAAATGATAGCGTTGACCTGAACCGTTATGAAAATTTGAAGACTTGAGTAGTTTTACGATGGCCAAATTTGCTGTGGAAGTGGTCTGATTGAACTAGAAGAGCTATCTACACCTCCTACGTTATTTTTTATTCACCTTTTTTTAACCAGGCAAGTTTCATTGAGATCACAGATCTCTTTTTCAAGGGAGGCCTGGGCCTGAAGGCAGCCTAACATGCATGTTTTTAGACTGTGGGAGGAAACCAGAGTGCCTGGAGTAAACCGACGCAAACACGAGGAGAACATGCAAACTCCACATAGAAAGACCCCAGGTCCAACCCGGGGCTTGAACCCAGGACCTTCTATTATTTGTTCATATAGCTTTTGATAAATAAATTATATCTGATGTTTCATGTTTCTCTATTTATAAGCGTTTTAATGCAAATAAGTTTGGAAAATTTTATTCAAAATATGGGGTCAAAAATGAAAACATGAGAGAGTTATTATGGCTCTATGACCTGCGAACCGTATGTTTTGAATTGTGACCGGCAGGTTTCTGTCATAGCTAGCTACATGAAAAAGAGTTGAGTGAACCAAAATAAGTTATTGAGACTGAAAAATTAATATAAGGTTGATCTGTAACTGACTAGATAAATACATTAAAAAAATTTCAACCCTGGACTAATGAAAAGCAATTTTGCCATAAACAAGCTGCCATAAAATTCTATGTTAAGCAAATAAACACAATTTGTTCTGCTAACATTACTTTATGTTATCTTGATTGAAAACCCCTCATTGTGTAAACCTCTGTGTTAGTTTGGTTGGTTTAAACTTTATTTGGTTTGGATCACTTGAGCAAAGTTCTGAGTCATTTAAGTGAGATTTTTATTGATTAAACTAGAACAGCAATATTTTAAACATAAATGTCCGGTTCAACATAAGCTAATTAATGTGGTTTCTTCAAATAACTTTGTCAGCAGACCATAAATCTTAGTAAAAATATTAGGAAGTGTGACTTTCTCATGGAGGGAGAGGAACAGAGCAAGTGGCAGCCAGAAACATGCATGTTAGGGTAATTGGTAACTCTAAATTGTCCCTAGGTATGAGTGAGAGTGTGAATGATTGTTTGTCTTGTTTCTGAACTGCTGCACCCATACGTACTGCCTCACTCTATGAGCTCAGCAGACCAGATGCTTTTAATGGTTTGAAGGATGCTATGCAAGCTTCGAAGTGATAGAGCTTTTTCTTTTGCAGGTCCAAACCTCTAGAATGGTTTGCCACACCTCCTTAGGCAGGCTCCCTCAATCGCCGGTTTTAAATCTCGATTAAGAACATACTCCCTGGCCTTCGACCCAGTGGGAGACGTTCACTTTGAATTTATTTTACTTTTATTGACTTGCTTTAGTTGTTATTTTTTTATTTATACTTTCAAACATGATCATTTTGGTTATATGTGACAACAGTAATTACACTCTGCAATTAATCAATCATCTACAAAGAGAGGCTTTTTGTCTTAAGAAAACAGGAAAAAGAAGGCTGAAACTGTTTTTGTTAACGGTGGTCTAATTTTTCCTGTTGAACAGACACAGAGCTAAGACACACAATAGCCGGACCCTGAAACTATTTCATTTTTATCATTTGGACCTGGACCTTTTCTGCTGTAATGTGCAATAATGCTTTATTTAAAAGTGATCTTTGGTCAGAACTACTACTGAAGTTATGCTTCATGCAGACAAATCTCATCAATAAATGCTAATATAAAATGCAAGCTTGTGATAATGATGGCTGCTGGAGAGTAATTTGAACAAAATCTACTTTAAGGTAAAGTGTTTTGTTCTTTGAAGAGTTGCATTTCATGTTTTAAATGCTGTCTTCTCATATATCACTATATTTATTAAACTGTATACTCGTGTCTTTAGCAGCAAACCTTTTTGTTGTTCCTTTTTTCTTAACTTTTTGGCCTTAATTTAGATTTATATAACCAAACCTATCTGAAAACTCCACAGAATAAAACATTTTGAAAAGAGCAAACAGGAAAAATACTTATCAGGTGAGTGGATGAAACAGTTTTCATTCACTTCTCACTTGAGGCATTTTGTAGGGGTTGTTGTAGGAGAATGGGGTGCCAGGGTCTGTTTTGCAGACTATCCAGTCCCTGTGCAACCAAACAAAGAGATGTGTCTGCATTCTTGGCACAAAGTCGAGCTTATATTACGTATAGGTGGGACTCCGCCAGAGCTGTTTTTTGTCTTCAATCCTGTTTGTGGTGTTCATAGGCAGGATCTCAAGGCGTAGTCTTGAAGACGAGGGTTTGAGAACGTCAGGGTCTCACTTCTGCTTTTTGCAGACAATGTGGTTCTGTTTTCATCCACAAACCATGACCTTCAGTTTGCACTGGGGTGGTCTGCAGCCACATGTGAGCAACCAGGATGAAAGTAAGCTCTTCTAAGTTTGAGGCCATGGTTTTCAACCAGGAAAAAGATAAGATGGTCCTTCTGGGTTCGGGATGAGTCTGTGTTAAGCCAAAGAGTTTAAGGGTTTTGGTGTCTTGCTCTCAAGTGATGTGGCATAAGGCGGCGACATAGGTTGGCTCATCTTCTATGTTAATAAGGGAGCTGTTCCAGTCTGTCCTGGTAAAGCAGAAACTGAACTGAAACGCAAAGCTCTTGTTTAACTGGTTCATGTGTTTCAACCCTCACCTATGATCAAGGGCTGTGGATCAAAAGAACAAGATTCCAGATACAAGTACAATACATACAAGTGAATGGATTTCCTCCAGGGTGGCTGGGCTCAGCCTTGGCGATATGGTGAAAATTTGGTAATTCAAGAAGAGCTCAGAGTGGAGCTGCTGCTCTTCTGCAGATGGTTCAGGCATCTGATCAGAATACCTCTTGATTTCCTCTTGAAGATGTTTCAGATTTTTTGGAAGGAGACCCAGGAGGAGACCAAGAACCCGCTGGGGGGATTATATATTCTCTCTCACCTGAGAACACCCTTGGATCCCCTAGGACAAGGCTGTCCAATCCTGGTCCTGGAAGGCCACTATCCTGCACGTTTTAGTTATTTCTCTGCTTTGACACACCTGATTTGAATTAATGAGTGATTAACAGGCTTCTGCAAAACTTGAAGACCTGCTGAATGAAAGGATGAATAGTATTAATAATGTACAGTAGGAAATTAAATAAGAAAGAGATATTTGCAATTTTTATGTAATTTCCTATTCAATCTTGAACTGAGGATAATCGTAGTTCATATAATTACATTATAGGCTCATTTTTAGTTCCTTCAGGTGTATTTGGACTAAATCATTTTAACAATTCTGTGCGAGTAGGTAGACTGGAGGACTCTTGAAGGACAATATACCTTCAAGGACTTTTTTCCTGCTATTGTTCACACAAAAGATAAGTATGTTAATGTGACTTATGGCCCACTGGTGGTTGATAAATGACTGAGAATTCCAACTTTCACACATAGCCTTAAACTGCAGGCTTTGCTGTTGTTCAGTTGCTTCATGCTTAGTTTAGAGGGGTTGATGTTAAATACTACATAATCTGCTTATTTTTCTTGTAACTTTAGATTCTGTTGCACTAGTTCATAAAAACAATCTAGACCAATCTCCATGCCACTCTGTAACCTGTGCCTGGGAAACACCAGGAATGCTTTATCTTTGAAATAGTAGCTAAAGACGACTTTAGAGAAATCGTTATTTTTACTTCAACAGATTTAACACTGTTCCTGCTGTGTGGAAATAAAAAACAAAACAAAACAAAAAAATGAGGAACTGACACTAATAGTTCTAAGAGTACTAAAAAAAGGTTCCTCTGCTCTGAAAGACCTTTGTTTCAGAGCAGAAGCTTTACTACCACGTGGGGAAAAAAACATATGCGTATGGAAATTTGTTGAAACAATTTACCAGTTCAGTCAGCAGTCAAGATGACAAAATGTATGAAGATTAGCTGAATGTATAACTGGAAAAAGAACTTTGTGGTAATGCAAAACAAATCAGAACTAACAAAATTGCATTTTCTGCTAAAAAGTGCTGAAAGACTGTTGGAATTTGCTGAAAAAGCTGAAAGTGAGTTGTGAAAGCTTAAACAAGGAGAACAAAAACTAATAGAAGCTGAACAGAAGCTAAAAAAGCACAGTAGCTAAATGATAAAAGGAGCAAAATGCTAGTTAATAGCTAAAAGTAGCACAGGGCTAGCTAAAAGTGGCAAAAAGCTGGCTAGAAACTAGAAGTAACAAAAGACTGGTCAAAACCTAAAAGTAGCAAAAGGCTAGGTAAAAGCTAAAAGTAGAAGAATAGTAGCTAAAAGCAGCAAAACAGCAGATAAAAGCAAAAAGTAGGAAAATGGTAGGTAAAAGCTAAAATTAGCATAAGACAAAAATAGAACAAGTAGCAAGCAGATTTCAAAGAAAACATTTTTGAAGGAACTGAAGTGATCTCAATGTAGTTCTATGTTAAAAATATTTGTAAACTAGAAGCACTCAGAACACGCAAACCTCCTCCAACTCCACAGTGTGATTTAAAAAAACAGTGCAATCTAGGTCATAATCTGGATCACCAGTAAAATTGAAGTCATTGTTTTTTGTAACAACCCAAACACTTCCTGAACATTTCCTCCAAATCTTTTCATTAGATTTTACCTGATCTTTGCTGACAGACAGACAAACAAACCAACGAACACAACCGTAAACAGAACTTTTTTGGTGGAGGAAGCAAAAGGGTCACATGTAGGAGCAGAGGGAAGTTTTTAACAAAGGGGTTACCTGTGACCTTGACCTTTGACCCCATGAACCTTGAAACCAACAGGCATCATCTTTGACCCACGAGGTGTCCATCTGTGCAGTTTGACATTCCTACATTACACTGTTGTAGAGTTAGAGCACTAGGTCATCTGTGATGTCGACCTTTGACCCCATGACTTTGAAATCAATGGTGATCACCCTTGACCTAAGAGGTGTCCAACTGTGCAGTTTAATTTTCCTGTTATGCAGCTGCAGACCTTGAACTTTGACTGGATCACAATCAAAATTGAATAACTTCCTTTTACCATGTTTGACATTTCATGAAAATTTCATGAAAATCCATTCATAGCTTTTTGAGCAATCTTGTACACAGACAGACAGGCACTACTGAAAACATAACCTTCTTGGTGGAGGTCATAAAGTTAAATCTTTTGAACATTATAAAAGTTACAAAAACAAAAATCATAGTACCTATTTCCTGAACGAGCTAAATGTTTCCATATATGAATGGCTAAAATAGCACAAATTATGCAGAAATAGTGAAATCACACAAAACAGGAAAACACTAGAAAACATTAAGCTAACATTAGGATCATCAACCCTCAGAGCAACAACTCAGTTACAATATGATTACGTATCTTCTACCTGCCAGCTGGTCGTTAAGTTACTTCAGCGTTTCCCTTTGCAGTTTGAATAGAAGCAGTATCGCACACACCAACACTCAGAGAGAGCCCCTAGACCGCTGTAGTGTGAATGCTCTGATAGGAACCGCAGCTTTTCTACCTCTGCCTCTCACTTTTGGTTGACATTGTGCTTGAAACGTTCCTTTGTTTGCTCCCCGAAAATGAATCTAATTATCTGTCTGCTTTAAACCAAAAAAACACTAGAGCTAAACAAATTTCCACTCCTTCTGCTGTCACTGTCAATCATGACCACAAAAATGCAATAATGCAAATCAGCAGACCACATTCTGACTTGTTTAAAGAAGTTACCTTGATTTTGAAGTTTTATTAGAAACTCTTTGATGTTGATGTATTTTGATTGGGAATTAGTTTTCCTCCCCCCTCGACAGTGTCAACCAGCTAAACAAGAGCCAGCTGTACAAACCAGTGATTGCATCTCATCTCCCCACTGTTTGCCCCAAATACCCTATCAGCCAGTTGTCGCTGACTATATCTGTGAAAATGAGCCAAACTGCATGCAGATTTGTTCTATAAAATACTTAGTGCTTGAATGTGTGCTCTAGATGGACCTGTTGCAGAATGGGCTCGAGTTAAAAAAGAATTAAAGGTTGAGCAATCC
This sequence comes from Kryptolebias brasiliensis, assembly GCA_028566095.1. Taxonomy (NCBI): domain Eukaryota; kingdom Metazoa; phylum Chordata; class Actinopteri; order Cyprinodontiformes; family Rivulidae; genus Kryptolebias; species Kryptolebias brasiliensis. The sequence continues at coordinate 24,931,440 of JAOXNZ010000091.1, forward strand.
TTGAAAGAATGCATATTGCCCACCGCCATTCATATCAAAGTTATAGTTGTCTTAGTCATGTCTTGAAAATAATAGTATGCACAATCTCATGGGATATTGCAATATCTTGCGTGGTCTGTTAGCGCTTGGAATGACTGTCAGCTACGACCATACCTAATTTTAGCTTGCTCTCTGTAAAATTCATTGAGATATAGCCATTTTTAAGTAGGCTAAAGTCGATTAGCTGTGGCTGCCATGTTGAACTGGTTTGACTCCAAAAGTTAATCAGTTGTAGATACACAGCCAATAATTATTTATTAAGAAATTCACTGAATTATGTCCAGTGGTTTATGAGATATTTTGCTAACAGACAAACAGTGTTGAATCCAAAAGTTAATATTGAGGCAATAATAAGCAGTTAGGGGCGTTTAAGTTGGTGACAGGTGAGATCAGTGCAAATTGATAAAAAGTAAAATAAAATAAAAATCCAACCAAGACAGAACAGCAGTTTTTATCCTGAGAGATTCTACACATTCTCCAGATAGCTGTGTTGCTCATATGAAAGGTCCTCACGTGGTGGGACAGCACGCTGATTCAGCTGCAGGTTATTGGGCCTCAAAGACACTTTCTTGGAGTGAAAATATTATGATACATCTGCACATATTTAACTCTCAGACATACTCACACAGACACAAAGTAACAAAAAAAACCCCAACACAATATGTCTGCCTATTGATTAATATAGTCACTGATTTTGAACTGAATTCTTCATTCCTGACATCCTGATATACATTTTTATTTCTCAACACGTGTTTGTCTTTTGTTACCAACAACAGAAAACATACCACCACTTATGTTCACGTCCAGTTCTTGTGGCAAGTACTTTTTTGGTGAAAATCCGAGAGGAATCTCAATGGTTCTGGAAATCTTTGAAGTGTTCAGGATCGGAGGTCAGAATTTCTACACAAACACATGCACACATCCTTGAATTGTTAGTGATTCTGTTGACTTACGGCGTCTTCTTAACCTCTTGTCGTGACATGACAGCAGACCTTTTACCTCATTTTAACTTTAACTCAGCTGCAGTGGATAAAAATTGCTACTGATGTGTCCCTGTATTTGACTTGGTTCTCAGAACATTTAGACCCCCTGGATGAAAAATATAAAATATAGTTTTTGGAAGCAGTGAAAACTTTGTAAGCAGGAAAATAAATTGAATCTTTGCAACATCTAAAGAGCATCATAATATAATGATATGCTCCATTGCATCTACTGGAGCTGTAAAGGATGGAACGCCAAGGCAAAACCCCAAATGACCCTCTGGGCCTTTGGACTAAGGCTCCATGAAAACAAAGGCCTCACCAGTCACTTTAGTTTGTCTCTCTTCTCATGTTATTTGTTCAGTATGTAGTACAAATTTCCCCGTGTTGCAGGCATGTAGAGATCAGCACGGCGAACTGTGCCCAACCTTGGGCTTACCTTATGGACCTCGTTACAATGCCACAGAGTTCAGCCCTGACAGATCCAATAACCCCTCCAACTGTCGTTCAGGGGAGAAATTGCTCGGAGCAATCCACGCCAAAGAAACGCCCCGCGCCTCACCCCACGTTTAAAGTTATGATCCTTATCGTAATTAATTCAATAAAGAGGTAATGTGCCGCAAACCCAGCACCCCCCTTGCCTTCTTCAATGTATGGGGGGGATATAGGCTTTCAGGTCCAGGTTGTCTCACTGACTTCAGTGTCGACTGTAATAGGGAGCAGACAGGAGTTCGACAGTGATAGGTATGTCTGCACCGGTGCGAGTAAAGAGGCCTAATCAAATTTGTTTTAGACTTTAAAAAGATACTTTCAGAGGTTTGTGTTAATAACCTAATAATAGGAAGAAATGGAAAGCTGATCCAAGGTCAACAGTGAAAGGAGGCCATTTTTAATTTGAAAAACTGGAGTGGGCTCCAGATAATTGGCTACCATCCTGTGGATGCACACACCGGCTTCCAGGGTTGCCACGACATCACAGGTCTGGTAGGAGATGAAGTAAATTACTTCAACAACTGTTAAAACACCGGCAGACTGATAGTAATAGGAAGACATAAACAAACGGTGGCTTCAAAGTGAATTTGTTAGAAACATGAAAGGATTAAGAAATGGTTTCAGACAAAGCTTTTGAGACATTTTGATTTAGGCGTCATGAAGTGGATCAAAAAGAAAAATCTATAAATTAATGAAAGAAACAAAGGTTTTGTTTTATTTCAGTACTTCAACCTAAACCCGATAAAAATTACCAAAATTTTCTCTTCCCCTGCCCAGTCCCATTACCTGAAATAATATCAATATTATCAGTAAAAACAGAGAGCATGTCATCACAACATTTTAAGGTAATTGGGAACACGACCCAGCTTTAGAAGAAAAGTAATAGCCGGTCCTGCGTATTGTTTTTCCCAAGCCCTAATTACTCCAACAGACTTCTGGAGATTGAAACACTGATTAGGCGGGAATTGTTAGACTCTGCAAGACAGCAGGTGTGTGTGAGTGTGTATGGAGATATTTCTTTCCTTTTTAATTGATGATTTGTGCTCTGATCTACAGAAAATCAGTTGCGTAGATAAGTGGATATACTGTCTTCTTCTATTCAAACAAATAACCCAGGACTTATGGAGCCACGGAAACTAGGAAGTAAGAGGCCCATGTGTGCATTTGTGTTCAAATTTCAGTCACTTATGAAAAATGTTGCAGGTTAGGTAAATTATCTAGATAAGAAATAAAATGAAAGCTGTTTCATTAGAATGGTTGTTTTTCTGCACGAGGAAATGGAAAGACGGCTAATGTAGCGTTCTTTCATATTGCACGTTGCTTTTGAAAAAAAATTGCATTATAAGCCGCAAAAAGAAGAAGAAGAAAAAAAAAAAAAAAAACAGGCCCTTGCTTGGCTAGCCATTAGCCCAGCCTGGACAGAGACTTTTGGTCTTTCTTCAGATTCTGTGCTCTATGATTGATGTCATGTCAGAGGAGGTGCTAACTACTGATAATTGTTTGACATTACTTCAAAAACGACCATATTATTCTTTTAAGAACACAATGGGCTCCCATTGTGCTTGACAGAGCATGAAAAGTCCATAATGGTTTGGAGTAGGCATAAAACTTTTGTAGGAAAGTTGTGGTGGTTTATCATTGTGGTAGGTATTGGGGACCTGGGTGGAGCATGGTGGCAGCATATGAAGCTCGCACTGGCATGGCTTTTGTTGTTGAGAATTTGAAGCCAAATGGCCACACTGACCTCATACCTAAATTATGATTGTGATTGTGAAGAGGTCATGAAAATAACTTTACACAGACATGATAGCAATGGTGGTAGCATCAGGCTAGTATGGCAGGTTCTTCTATGTACTAAGAACATAGCAGCACAATGATTGCCTTCACACTGAAGGAGGTTTTCCAAATTTGCTAAGATCCAGCTATGTTCTAATTGGTCATGTTAGTCATAGAGACAGTCATGGAGTGGGGGATCTAAGAAGCGAAGGATTTAAACAATAGTGTAGGTGAAGCAGCTTAAAAAGAAGAAACAAAATTGAATCTCCTCTTCACTTACATAAGAAAAACAAGACATGCAAGTGAATGAAACTGGAAAAGGTGAAAAACTGGCGCAGACAAACTCATGTAAAGTCTGAAAATGATGAAAGTCAAAGCTTGTTTTATGAAGGTTTTAGTTATGTGGTTTTGGGAACCAAAAGTAGTTTTTTAAAGCTGATTGTGAACTTGAGGTTCTTACACAATGAGAATAAACTGTAATAGATCAAATATTGGGTCACATGTTAAATGAGTCAGAAGTTTATGCACTAAAAAAAGGAGCTGAGTATGTGCACTGGTAGGTGGGTGGTTGGTTGATGGAGGGTGTGATAGCTCCTCAGTCAGCTCAGGACATTTGACCAATGTTTGCACCCATCCACCACCCCCTCCTCCCCTCTCTGAGTCTCCCCTCAGATTGATTAAATTGGATCAAGATGACACCAATAATTGGCTCAAGCTGGGGCCGGTGCGCAGACCCAACGATCCATATCTAACTCCTTTTGTTGCAGTGGTGTCCCTTTTCCTGCACCGCGCCTCCATTTGGAACGGTTTACCTTGGCTCCGCCACAAGCGCTTTAGCCCAATCCCTTGCTGAACACAACAGCTCGCTGACATCATGAGAGCGGCGTAGAGGTTACATTTTTTGCAGATGTCTGGGAAATTATCAACGTGCTGGCTTTTTATGGACGCCCAATTCATCCCTTTTGCTCAATATCCCCAAGGGAGACACAGAAGGAGAGCAGATGAGGTGTTTTGGTGTGAAATGTTCCCGTTTGATATCAGTATCCATGACCTCAGGGAAAAGTGTAAGAAGTCCAGGAGAGGATCTATCCGGGGTGTTTTGAAACAGTGAAAGGAATCTCTGCACAATCAATTCATAAAAAGGGAAATAATATCTAGACATTTTTGAGAGAAAATAGTTTTAACAAAAGTATAAAGAAACCTTTTCTTTTTTAATGTTTTTT
>JAOXNZ010000091.1:24970625-24981452 GCA_028566095.1 Kryptolebias brasiliensis
ACATGTATATAATACATTAAAAAGTCAAAAATAATAATAATAATAAAATAATAATTAAAAAGTGTGTTCATGTTATGTGGGTGTATATGTGCTAGTATGCCACAGATGTACAGTTAAGAGTGCCGTGAACAGTAGAAGGCCTGCCATCTACAGCACCCAAAAGCAGAAAGGACAGGATCCAGCCCCAGAAGGCAGCAAAAGGAAAAGTTTTTTCTGATTTCACGTCAGACAGTGTCAAAAAATGCATATGTGTCTTTTTATATAGTGTGGTATAATGGTTTCAACTGTATTTAGGTGTAGGCTTTGACTCGGCTACTCCAGAACATTCACCTTGTTGTTTTTAAACCATTTCTGTGTAGTTTTTGCTCTACACCTTAGGTCATTGTCTTGCTGTAAAATAAATCCTTTCCTAAGCTGCAACTTTTTTGCAGATAGCTTCAGATAGTCCTCCAGGAATTCCCTGTATTTTGCGGTATTCATTTTACCCTCTATGTTTACAAGCCTTCCAGGGCTGTCTTCGGAGAAGGATCCCCATAGCATGATGCTACCACCACTATGCTTTACAGTGGGGATGGTGAGTTTGTGGTGATGTGTAGAATTTGGTCTCATCAGACCACAGAACTTTCTTCCACTTGACCATGGAGTTCTCCACGTTGTTTTGCAAACTCCAGTTTTTTTAGATCTAACCTGAGTTTTCTTCAACAGTCTTCCTCTTTGCCACTCTCCCATAAAGCTCAGACTGGTGAAGAACCTGGGAAACAGCTGTTGTAGCTCAGTCTCTCCTATCTGACCTGCTGAAGCTTGGAACTCTTTCAGAGTCACAGGTGTCTTGGTAGATTTACACATGCCCTATATTCTGTCCATTTCCTGATAATGGATTTAACAGAACTCCTGGGAATGTTTAGAGCCTTGGAAATCTGTTTGTATCCATCCCCTGACTTGTACTTTTCAATAATCTTTTCTCTGCGTTGCTTGGGTTTTGTTTGTCTTCATGGTGTCATGGTAACCAGGAATACTGATTAATCAGTGAATGGACCTTCCAGACACAGGTGTTGTTATACTGAAATCTCTTGAGACAAATCTACTGCCCTTAGGTGATTACCATTTCAATAACTGAGACTGTGAGCACCAAGTGGCTGGACCTCTGTTGAATTAGGACAGTCACTTTAAAGAGGGTGCATATTTTTATGCTTTATTTTATTCTTTATTTTACGTTACATATTTGTATTTAATTGACATTACTTTGTAGAAATCAGTTTTCACTTTGTCATTGAAGAAGGTTTTTTGAAACTTTTTTGTTTCAAAAAACCAATATGACCATGACTGATTTACAATAGCAATAAGAGAGTAAAACATCCAAGGGGATGAATAATTTATATAGGCACTGTAGGTTACACAGGTTTCAAAGTTTGCACAATTCATAAAATACAGTGCAGTAAATTTACTAATTACAGTAAATAATGTGCAGATTTAACAATGTACAGTATTAAGGATGTGGAGTAAATTGTAGTGCAACAAGCAGCAAAAGTGATCAGATAGTACGTTGACAACATTAAATAAATCCGTTCATCCATCCATTTTCTTTACCTGCTTCTCCTTTCCGGGTTGCAGGGAGCTGGTGTCTATCTCCAGCAGTCACTGTGTGAGATGTGGGGGACACCCTGGACATGTCACTAGTCCATCACAGGGACACATAGAGACAAACGAGACAAACAACCATTCACACTCTCACTCACACCTAGAGTTATCCTAACCTAACATGCATGTTTTTGGTTTGTGGGAGGAAACTGCAGTACCTGGAGAAAACCCAGACATGCACAAGGAGAATGTGCAAACTCCACACAAAAAGGCCTGGGGGCGAAGCTGCGACCTTCTCACTGAAGGCGACAGCTCTAACCATTGCACCGCCATGCTGCCAATATTAAAATTGTTAAAATAAAAATAGTTGCATGATGCTACCACCACCATTCTTGACAAATGGTTCAGTGTTCTTAGGTTTCAAAGCCTCACTTTGATTCTTCCAAATATATGTCTTGTCATTGTGGCCAAACAGCTCAATCTTTATCCTGTCTGACCATAAAACATTCTCCAGAAAGCATTTAGCTTCTCCATGTGGGCAGTTGCAAATTTCAGTCAAACTATAAGGTGTAGCTTTAGGAGCAGGAGATCCCTTCTCGGTTGTCACTGTCTCAGTCCATGGAGAAGTAAAACTGGCTCCACTGTAGACAAAACAGTACAAAAACATACATGTTAGGTTAACTGTAACTCTAAATTGTTCCTAGGTTTGAGTGAGAGCATGAATAGTTGTTTGTCTCCATGTGTCCCTGTGATGGACTTGCGACTGTCCAGTGTGTCCTCCACCTCTTGCACAGTGACTGCTGGAGATAGGCACCAGCTCCCCATGACCCGACCCATTATGATTGTATGTAAACATCTTGGCTGCAGCAATGTTAATGCTACAGTATTCTTTTAAGACTTATGTGTGACTGGCTAATATTTATGTATAAAAACAACATGTATATGTTCCATCTTTCAAAGTAGCTACGTCAGCTTACATATCCTCACTTCCTGCTCATCAGTCTTTGTGGTCGGCTTTGGGTCAGTGGTTAGAGCAGCTGCAACTCTCTCCAATGAGAGAGGTTTCCTGGCAGCAGTCACATGTTGAAGTGGGCAACACAATGAACCCTTCATTGACTCTGATGTGTGCGCCATCGATGTATGAATGGAGTTTAAAGCACTCATTAGACTCTAAAGAATGATTTATTCAGGTTAGCTTTGTAGAGATTAGTAGAGTGCTGTATGAATGTGTGTGTGGATGGGGAAATGAGGGCAGATTGTGTTGTAAAGTGCTTTGAGTAGCCTGGTTAGCTAGAAAGGTTCTATATAAGTATAATCCATTTACCATTTGTGATGAAAACTTGCCGATTTCTCCAGAAAATGATAGTCCTGTTTTGAATGAAGAACAGATAAGAAAGAAACATGTAATTTCAAACATCTTTTTTTTTGATATTCAGATTTTTTTTTAAACTTGTACTAATAATTTAGTAATACATCCCTTCTCAGATTAAGTTTTAAAGCTCAGTTGTGCTTATCCTCCTGCTGAATGTGATGAGTGAGTATTCTGGAGTAGGTCTGACCCTGACATAGGTCTCCTTCTGGTACTGCTCAGACAGCAGGGCATGCTGGAGGCCATGGAACAGGTTGCTGTACTGGTTGGGGTCAGCCAGAGCATCTGCTGCCTTCTGGGTAACCTTGGCCAGGTTCTTCTTCCACAGCTCCACTACCCTGGAGGAAGAGGGGAACATGGAGCTCACCAGTGGTGGTTGAAATAATTGATGAAAACCCTGAAAAACAGACAAATTTTTCAATAAAATTCAGTCTGTACCTTGCAAGGTTTTGGTTCTCTAGCAAACAAAAACTTGCAGAAACAACTTTAAAATAAAGTGATGCATGCAGAGGTTTAGCATTAGTAAGTGTACCATTCAGCAATTTGCACTGGAAAGCAATATGTTATGATATGCCCTGATTAGAGACAGGCTTATCTTGAGATTTGACTGGGCATATGCTGTTTGTTCTTGCCAAGAATGCTGCCTCTGGCAGTCTATAAAGCAGGTTCACATATTTATCAGTTCTGGGGGGGAACAAGAACAAACAGTGACAAAAATGTAAAAAAAAAAAAAAAAGAAAGCATAATCAGTTTCAAACAGCTCATATTGGTTGACTGCATCTCAAATACTTACCTTCCCTGCATGAAGCAGATGAAGTAGGTGAGGAAGACCACATTGGTCTTCCCCTCCTTCTCTGCCAGTTTGCCCACCATCTCTGTGTTGCCAGAGGTGGTGGCCAGCAGCAGTAATCCTCCATAATCCCGAGTTTGATGCAAACAATTTTGAGCCAAGCTAAACTGGCACTTCGTGGTAGCGAGTATTTATTGCAAGAGCACCAGGAAGAAAGACAAGCTATATGTGTTATCAGGTCAGTGAATCGTAGAATACCAAAGGTTCTTGGAAGATACAGGGGGTTGGAGAGAAAATGATAAAAAAAATAAGTATTTGTAATCTGCGTGAAGGTAATTGTATTGGAACAAATTTCATGTGTTGTTTTAATGTACAACACAGAGATAATGCTGGGTAGAAAAAAAATAATGTTCAAAAGTACTTTTGTATGTGCTAATTCCCTCTCCATGCATAAAATATTCCTTCTGATGCAGTCTGTGAATGTGGGGGTGATTTGTTGACTTTTTTGGAGATTGTGTTGGGGTCTTCAATTAATCTAAATCAACAATTCGGAATGTAGACACATTTGTGCTCCATACAATTTGTTTAGTTGAGAGCCTAATGTTGTTGTTTTCCTTTGGCTGCTACCAAATGTAGCGGTTGCCACAGTGAGCACACTCACATGGAAGATTTTGCAAGTGTTTTATGCTGGATGCCCTTTCTGACGCAACCTGGGCTCAAACCAGAATTATAAGACAATGGCACTGACCACCAAGCTAATGCAGCCCCTAGCTGAGAGCCTAATAAATACACAAAACAAAAACAAAAATGTGACTAACTCCCCTCCTCTGTTCTCAAACACAAATGAACATTTATTGACTTATATGAACACCAAAATAACATAAAAATGTTGCTTGCAGTTGCAACACAAGACATACAGGCATTTGATAAATGCACAAGAACCTTAGATTTTATACCTTATACTTCCTGTTTATTTTAAACAGCATCTTTTTATTATGTTGAAAATTGACTAATTTAATTGAAAATGGATCTATCAAATATTCAAAATAGGTTAGTGTTTGTGCAAGTTTATTGCTGGCTGAAAGATTTTGTAAAAATAATTTGTAATGTGTTTTATTTATATCTGTATTCATTTATATAATCCTACAACTATTGATATGTAGACTAAATTAGAATTAAAGTAAACTGAAATACATTTGTATGTATTTGTCATGATTTCTGTTCTGCCTTGATTCATGCTGCTCACTGCTCTCTCTCCATGTCCTGCTGAATACTCATTAAAATCACTTGTGCTGCTCCCTACTTAAACACCTGTGCTTCACCTACTCAGTGTGAGAATGTCTGTTGCTTCTGTCACAGTCCTCGGGCCAAATCTGTTCATCGACCCTGCCCGATTCTGACTATTGGTTTTTTTTGCCAAGTCCTTACCGGAGCGTGAGTAGAGGCCTGTAGACCTTTTGTTGCTGAACCTTGCTTCAAGTCAAAGTGTGTTCTGGATTTCTTCCTGAGACTCCCCTGTGTATGACTCTGGACTGTTTTTGGACCACAAATTATTGGATTGTGGATGCACTAACCTTTGCGTTCAGCAAACTTCTCTGAGGTCCTCCAGGCTAAACATTCTTTCATCATCCAGTCCTGCTGGATTCTACGAGACCCAGTTCCCCAATAAGTAACCTTTTTCCTGTTGCTTCCTGATTCTCATCCAAATATGTCTCATCATGGTTTCTATGTTCCAGACTCTCCAGTGAAATCTGACCAAAGCAGGACAACTTTCACCTCTCCATTGAACAGTTGATAAACCTTTTTGAATCCTCCATCTTGTTCTGGCATTCCGATACCTAAAACGTTCCAGCGTTTCATTTTCTATGAAAGCAGAATTAAAACATTTTTTAGAGAATAAAATCTTTGGATGTTAAATCTGTGCAACAGAACAGTTTTAAATAAAGTAAAACCTGGAACTACTGGTTATACCGCTATAAAGGGCAATGGTGTAAATGAAGATATTCAAAGAACAAAACATATCAAGAAAATAGAAAAAATATTCACAAGACAAAAAGCTGAAATACTATGTACATATACGTAAGTTAAAAACTACTGCAGTTCTTGAAAACAAACTTCCACATCACCCAGTCATTTACCAACAAATCTTGGAACTGTGCAGTTTTATTTGTGTGACTTCTTATGTGTGTCTTTGTGTTCACAGCTAAAGTGTTTTTTTTCCTTTATGTGATTCCTCGTGTGTTTTAGGAGTCACTGCAAATAAGTGCTTTGTTTCCTGTCTAAATTTTCATGTGAGTTTAAATGTGGCTTTCAAATAAACCTTTGTCCACAAATATCACAAGGAAATGGTTTATCTCCTGTGTGGATTTTCACAAGTTTGTTTGAATGTGTTTTATGGCTAAATCTTTGTTCACATAGATCCCAACATATTGTTTTTAGATCTGCTTTTCTGGTAAACCTTTCATCACAGTCTTCACACCTGTCTCTAAAGAGCTGGAATTGTCTTTAGATCCCGATTCTTGGTAGTTTTTGCTCCTCCACAGTCCTCTCCACCAGTTTCCGCTGTCATCTGCTCACCTGAGCAGCTACTTGGCAGATCTCTGTCATCAAGTTGTTCTTGATGAAGCTGTGAGAACAGAGGTTTCTCTTCATCATCTTCACTCTTCAAAGGAACTGCATTGAATGGAAACCTGGTGGCATCAGTCTCCTCCCTCCTACTGAGCTGCTCTCCCAGCAGACTGGTCCAGAGGTCCTCCTCTTCCTCCTTTATGTTAATGGTCTCTGGGTCCTGCTGGTCCACACCAGGCCTCTGGTCTTCAGAACCTTCTTCTGTAATCAGCACCATCTGCAGGGAACACTGATCACGTGTACATTATGGACAACTGTTACTTCAGATTCATACATGATACTTATGTTGTTGCTAAATTCACAAAGTAAACTGAGTTCACTGCTTGACTGTCAACACAACACCTGCTGCTGGATGTCAGAACCTCCTGAGACCAAATCCATAGAAGAACAGACATCCTTATGACTGATTGATAAAGCCCATCAGTTGGTTTCTTGCTGGAACAAATTAAGACCATTGAAAAGAATCTGTTTTACAGCACTTTTAGCTTTAAGCACCAAGTCTCTAAACTCTATATTATTTTCACCTGCCTGGAGATAATGCAAAAATAAAAAAATTATATATGATCACCAGCATACAGTACTGAGATTCTTATTTCCCACCACACAGAGCCCTTTTACATACTTAAAACTGACAACTGTCAGCAACTAAGAAATCTGACCAGATTACATCAGTTTTTATTATTATCACGATTGAGTTAACCCTCCTGAAGCCCTTTAAAGAGAGATAGAGAGAGAAAGAGAAGCCCTTGTAACTTCGGGTCAATTGACCCAAAGGCCACAGGAGGGTTAAGGATTTTCCTGTGAACTTTAAAGACTATTAATAAACTTTCTTTCATTTTATATGCCATTGTAGTTTATTTTGAAAGGATTATAAAGTGAAAACTATAATCATGGGTGGACTTGGAATATGCACATTCCCCTCCCTATCAATCCATTAGACTGGTGAAAATAAAGGAATTTAAAGACCCCCAGCTAGTAGAATTAGCAGCACATGTCTCTGTACCTGAAACAAAAGCTATATTTGTACTTGAATTAGACTTTGGTGACAACAGCTAATTGCCAAACTTAAATAAAAATCTAGCAGTCCTTAAAAAATGTATCATAGCTCAAAATCTTTAAAATTGACTGATTTATAGCTAATCTTTGTGTTGGCTAAAGTGGATTAGCTGTAGTGACCATCTTGAATTAGACTGACTCCAAAAGCCAACAAGTTGTAGATGTACATCCAATGATTACTTTCTGCAAGTTTAATGAAAATTTTTCCATTTTTGGCAACAAACAGACACACAAACACAAACATGGGCAAAGTCATTGTTGTTCTACCTTCAACTTACAGTGGCAAGTGATAATAAAAGGTCAAACCAGATCTGTGACATAAGACTATAAAAAAGTGATTACTTGGAGACTTAGAAGCAACAGTGTTAACAGCTTTTAAAGTGAGTGTTAAGTAATTTGGGTTCAGTTATTTACTTTAAAAAGGTAAAACTTTAAATACTTAAACAGTATCTCAAAAGGGCTCCAACATTTGCTGTTTTTAGGTAGTGACCCTGTCTCTCTTTCATCAGTTAGCAGGCTAAGCTACAAACAGGTTACACAAGTTCTTCCTAAAAGGGTGAATCCTTTAACTACCAGAAAACTGCAACTACACTGTAAAGAAATTCAGAAATTCAGGAACCTGTCTATGAAGTTGATTGTTGGGGTTTAAATCCACATGTAGGATGTTACTTTGTGGCTTATTTTCTTCAAAATGTGACCATTCATAATCATAAAATTGAAAAAAACATTTGCCTTCCTTCATTCACCATCTCCTGCTGTTGTTAGGCTACTACTTTGACATTCCACCGTATTTTGAGTCCATAAATGTATTATTGTAGCTATAAATTTCATTTGGACATTCTTGTTTTTTAAATGTTTTAATTTTTACATGAGCATCAAATCGTTTTCATTTTATGAAAAACTTTCTACACCAAGATCCATTTTGACACTTGAGTGAATATTTAAATGGTTCACTGAATGCACAAAACACACTCTTAGTATATGATCACTGATACATGTCTCTCCATTTGGCCATTTGAACAAAGTTTAGTTGTGTTTTTTTTTGCACTTTATATGCAAAATCTCAGGAAGACTAAACCTTATTGTAGAAAAAATATTCAAAAACCAGAAACACTGTTGTGCAAGAAAAGGTTGTATTAAAATTTTTTATTACAGCTCTCCACATTCAAACACACAGCAGCATGACACAGTATTACAGACAACAAACCTTCCCATTTTATTGCACCTTTTTGAACACTTGATGGCAGACTTTGTCAAGAACAGTGAATTCCTGAAAGACAAGGCAGAGACCTTCAGACTCAGAGGGCAACGTGATGCAAGAAATGTATTTAATAATTGCACAAAATGCAGATCTTATATCTGTGTTCTTGTAGATAGATTTTTATTGTTATTACCCAAAGATAACAGACAACTCAGCATGATGCAACTCAAAAAGGTTGCATCAGGTAAGCAATAAAATTATTTATTGTTTATTTAGGTATAAGAGAAAGGTATGTGGTGCCCAGATTGTCACTCGTTTCCTCACCAGGTGAAGCAGGTCACCCTCGAGCCAGTGTTTCCAGCCACGATTTTCTTTCTCACCCTTTTGAACGCACACAAGTTTGTCCCCATCCCAGGTAACCAGGGTCTGTCACATCACAAAAAAAATGTTTAAATGACACATCACATCAGAAATTCAGGAATCTATCTGTATTTGACATTTCATCAGTAGTACCTTGACTTTCCTGTTATCCAGGCCCTTTGTGTGCTCCTCAAACTCCTCACCCACTGTGAAGTTGACCTCGTAGTTCCTGAAGGTGCTCAGGGTCTTGGTCTCAAACCTGTCTCCATTCTGGACAATCACTTTAGTCTGAGTCAGGTGGCAAGCTATCTTTCTGGTGGCAAAGTCAATGTCTGCATTCAAAAGAAAAAAAACAAAAGATGCACTCGATTACAAAAGAGCAGTCAGGAATAAGTTGGAGAATTTCACAGTAAGTTTGTGTGTGCAGACACCTAAAGCACATGTGTGACAATAATATTCTCATATTATCTCTTTATAGTTTAAGCATTTAGAGGTGACCTCGTACCAAGTCAGAAGAGGTCTGAATCAGTTTCTCACCTCCTTCAGCATTGGGCTCTTCCAAAGTGAACCCCCATCTATCTGATCGTTTAGATATTCATTATCGATTTTCCCTAAAGTGAAAATCCAATTTCTGCCCATGGCTCTTGGAGATGAGGCCGCTTTATTTACCCATCTGAATGACATTGTGACCCATTTCCATAAGGAAGTCATTTTCCTGCCCACGCAATAAAAATGAGTTGAAGGTGATGAGGCTTTCCAGGATTGTTGTGGGAGCTGAAAGTACGGAGGGGGTCGTTTTTTATGAATTGCAGATAGAGTCATGAATAATGAAAGTGTTTCTGGGCCTGATCAATGACGCGCCACACAGAAGAGAGCTGGCTCGTTGCCTAACCACGAGCCGGAATCCGTCTTTGATTTCTGCAGATCACGAGGATGAAAATGCAGAAAAGGGCTGAATCAATATTTATTTGGCACAGCAACAGACAGCAACTGCTCACAGAGTGGAGGTTAACTTCACCTGACAGCGGCTCAATAAGGAGATGAAACAGTACCACCCCCCCCCCCCTCTTCTTTCTTTCCCTTTGAGACTAATGCTCACTTGTCTGTTCTGTCAAGTCTTCTGCTCAGATCTTCCACTTTATCAGTAAAGCTATCACTTTTAAAGATAGCTGTCATATTCTCTCCTTCAGAGTAATGTTAAATGTGTTACGAATGGAGGAAACTCACCCAGGGCCTTCATGAGCTCCTCAAAGTTCTCATTGGTCACCATCTCCCAGCGTCCGTTGTAGTCTGCAGGCATTTTGCGTCAGTGTGTGAGAGGAGGTAGCAACTTGCCTTAAGGATTGTTTGTCTAATGAACGGAGAGAGTTCAAGTGCCCAGCCCTTTATATACACTGTGTTTGTGGGTGTTTGTGCGCATGCGTAACATAAGGACAGGGTTCGTCTGATAATGTCTTCAGGGCACTGAGTTTATGTATGTGTGTGTGTATTTGTGTGTGGCATAAAGTTCAAACTTTTCTTGCTGCATTGTGAACACTGTATAAAAACCTCAATACATGTATTTGCATTATATTTAAAACACATCATATCAGGCACAGTCTGGTACAGTTTGTGCATATGCGTCTTTGTCTATGTATTAAGATGATTAGAATCTTCAGCCCATTTCCTCTGAGTGATCCAGCTCCTATGTTTACTACCTCTAATGGGCTGGAATGGAGGGAAGATGGAGAGAAACTCCAGCTGAGATGCTCATCCCCAGCCATGAGCTTCAGCTGTAGATATACATCCAATGATTACTTTCAGAAAGTTTCATAAAAATATGTCCAGTGATTCATGAGATATTTT
>JAOXNZ010000091.1:25076100-25096694 GCA_028566095.1 Kryptolebias brasiliensis
TTTTAATTGGTTGTGAGCTATAGTTGTAAAATCTTTTCGTTTTTTAATCTCACACTGTCACTAAGTTCATCCACTGAAATGGTTAAAACTGAGAGGAAAAAAAAGTTTTGGAAAGTCATTCTCGTTACCTAATGGCATGACATGGGTATTTCAGCATTTGTTAGACTGTGAGGCTGAAGAAAAAATATAAAGAGAGAGAGCAATATCCATTTAAAAAAGAATATCCGGAGTGCAGTAGTGCCTGAAAAATGACTGCTAGATGGACCAGGCAGCAGCTAAAATGAGAAGCATTTCCAACACTGCAGCACAATGTGGTTCTAACCTAACACAAGTCATTTTCCAGAATAAGCTTAAAACTCAGCCAACGGTTTTGGCCTTTTCTTGATTTCTCACTAAGAACAATAGCTGACACCATACAAGATTATTTTCTCTAATTTGTATTTGAAGTAAAAATTTGACAGGTTACAAGCCATTTCCTTTAGTGAAATCTAAAAATCTAATCTGTGAAATCAAAGTACTCCAGGTTACTACATAGAGGTTTTTTTTGTTGTTGTTTTTATTTTAAATAAAATCCAACCATAATTAGGAATTACAGTATATCTTATTTATAAACCAGTTAACAGGTTCTTAACGTTTTTATCTTTTTTCAAACAAATCAAAATGCACACAATGCACAAAACCTTGCAGTACTGGATCATATATGGACTATTTATTTATTTTTTTGTTAAAACTTATAGTATTGGACAATAGTTTAAATCACCAGACTATTGTCAGATAATCTGTGTAACTGAAAATATGACTCATAACCCAAGTCTGTAAGTCATGCAAAAATGCCAGAAGAGGACAAAAGGTTGAGTTATGACATTACGATTAAAAGGTCAGCATGTAAAAAAAACAAACAAAAAAAACATTAATGTATTTAAGCTGTGTGCTGACAATATACCTCCTGGATGACATAAAAAGACACAGTTTAATTTGGATTTGTAAACGAACAAAATGGCAATTGTTTGGCATGAATCATACCTGTCACACTCGCAGACAGTTCATGGACATATTCTGAGAGCACCACTTCATCGTTGTGGCTGTTAGCTCAGTGATGTGAGTCACGCTCAAAACACAGAAAAGATCACATCCCTAAATCTAGTGTTTCAGGGATGAGATGTTGTGATGTGGAATTTTAGATGTTGTTTAGGCATCAAGATGTGTCAGAGATATTAGGACACAGTGTTGCTGAGCCATCATTCCCTGACTAATTTATTGAGGTCATTGTGGCAGGCGTGATAAAAGCTCAGCTTTCAAAAGACTTCTTTATTTTTACTTGCAGTCATCATGTTGCTGTCACCAGTGTGTTTTAGCATAGCCCATCAAATGAAGAGCTAGTCACAGATGCAGCATATTTGAGCCTATTTACTTTTTTTCTGAGCTGCTCCTGAATGCAGCATCTTGTCTTTTTTTTCTCACCTGTTTCCTCAGCCACATCACCTGTTGCCGCCCCATCACAGTGCTCCAGACTGAAGTTCTGTGTGTTCTATACCTGAGGCTTTGTTGATCCCGGACTCTGTAGCAAAATATCTCATGAACCACTGGATAAAATGTAATAAAACCTACAGAAAATATTCATTGGATGTACATCTTCAACTGAATAACTTTTGGAGTCAACATGATTCAAGATGGATGTCACAGCCAACTAATCTTAAAAAGCAAAAATGGCTATAAATCAGTCAGTTTTACAGATAATGACCCATAATTTGGTGTGTTAGTAGCTAAGACTGATCTACTGAGTGATCTACTGAGTGATCTACTGACTGATCTACTGACTGATCTACTGAGTGATCTCACCAGTCTCTGAGTGATCTACTGACTGATCTACTGAGTTCTGAGTTAGACTGAGTTCTAACAAATTCTGCAAAATATTTCTTAAATCACTGAAGATATTTTATTGAACCTTTCAGAAAATAATCATTGAATGTACATCTACAACTGAATAGCTTTTGGAGTCAAGGCAAATCAAGATGGCCACCACTGCTAATTGACATTAGCCAATACAAAAATAGTTATAAGTCAGTTAATTTCACAGATATTGAGCTAAATTTTGATGTGGAAATAGCTGAGCATTGTTGACGACACACACTCTGAGCATGACATCTTGCACTACTGAATGAGATTGAGCATAATGTTATTTTCAAGGTTTGACCAAATCTCTGTTATTTCTCAACATTAACAATCTTAGTCTAAAACTCTGACTTGAAAGGCCTTTAATTTATATCTGGATTTGAATTTTTAATTAAGTATTGCATTTTGGATTTCTGATGCTGGATTGCAGTTGTGAATTCTGATATTTGTTTTTTTTTTAACTTCTGGATTTAATATCTGCCTTCAACACTAACATGTCTCACCAGCCTCCTCTCAGATGCTCTGGAACCATAAACTTTTGTCCCTCAGGAAATCCCCACCAACTTACCTGGTCTTCCGCGTTCCTCCTCATCCTCGCTCTTGCCTTCATCTTACCAGCCCTCCATTCCCCTGTACCTCCCTTCCAACCTGCTCAATCTCTCTTCTCCTCACCTGATCTCTTCAGCTCAGTACATCTCCACCTTGTCTCCTGGCATCTGCAAAACCTACTTACCACCTCTGCTGGTGCTCTTCCACCTTCTTGCAATCTCCTTGCTGTCCATCAGATCTGCCACTGGTCTAAAGAGACACAAGAAGGCAATATCAAAACATTTTAAGTCAGAGAACTATTGGAGGTGAACCGATCTCTCTCCTTAGAGTCTGCTGCTGTTTGCTTTCACTCTACTTCATTTCACTGCCACCAAAAACATAAAAATCCTTAAACTTTTATGTGATTGTGCCACCACTGGGTCCTTCAAAGTCAATATTAGTCATTTATTCTGAGTACTTATTATAATTCATTTTTACAATTAGTTTACCAATATTTTTCAGGCACTAAAGAGAAGACTTCTTTGAGAACAAGCTTCCTGAGAGCGAACACCAAAATCAAAGCAAGTTTTTGGAACTGTATGTTTATACATCTTGATAAATGTAACTATTCACATTTTCCCCGTGGCAGAAATGACAAGTTTCAAAATAAGCAGTTAAACTTTAATTTAGCAACCTGTAAAGGCAGCAGCTGTTGTTAGAAAGGAAAACTACTGTGGAGCAGACAAATTCACCTCTACCATGTTTCTAATAACCAAAAGTGCCTCTTTTGACTTTATAACTGCTTGCACATTTTATTAATAGCTAACTTTAGGTCTTCACACAAAATATGTCTTGTTCAGGAGTTTTACTATGGTGCATTCACTGAGCAGAAAAACAATGACTGGAATGCCTAATCTGCTGGTAATTGCTACGCTCAGTTAAGCAACAAATTATTACTATCTGGTCAGCAGCAGACTAACTTGTTTATCCCTAATTAATCTTTTTACTGTTTTTTTTTTGGTTGGTTTACTATTCTGTGTTCAGTATGCTATGTTTCCATTTTCTGTATTTTTGTTATTTTTCTGGGGTTTTTTTTCTTTGTTTATCTCAGACAAGGTGCTGCTGAATATTCCAAAAAGATTTTGTGTCTTTCCTTACACTTGTGTTTATCTGAAAATGTCACAAGGTTAGGGAAAAGTTGAAGGAGATATTTTTTATGGATTTATTGTAAAATATTACCACTATAATTAGATTCCAATAACACTAACATTAAGCTGGGATGTTGGCTTTCATGCAACACTAAAGTTACTGTTTCATATAAGAGTAAAAAAAATGTATGTAAGTAGTTTGACCAATCATTTTTTATCACTTTGTATCACAAAGTCTTTATGAAGTACAAAGTAGCCCCCGCTCCGTCAGTCTCAGCTGTTGTGTCCTTGGGCAAGACACTTCACCTGCCTTGCCTATTGGCGGTGGTCAGAGGGCTCGGTGGCGCTGGTGTAATGGCAGCCTCACTTCTGTCAGCCTGCAGCTGTGGCTACAATGTAGCTTACTGCCATCAGTGTGTGAATGTGCGGATGAATGGGTGAATGACTGAATGTAGTGTAAAGCGCTTTGGGGGTCCTTGGACTAGATAAAGCGCTATACAAGTGCAAGGAATTTATTATTTTTACCATGATGTAAAACATACTTTCACTGTAACTGGGTGATTCACAAAAGTGTATAAAAAAGCCCTCTAAAGTTTGTATTTATTTATTTAAAGGTTGCTTATCTAGACCACTCTCACAATCATAACACAATTACAACTGAAATAAGCTCAAAACCATGAGACTTTTGATCACATTCTTTCACTTTTTTTCCACAACCATTTTTTTAAATCAACTCATTTCATCACATAGTCTTTTGTCCAGGTTGGTGCTTGTTTTTCCCCTTGCAGAGCAGTTTGTTTTGGTGCCTGTTTTGGCCTGAGGGGTTCCTCTGCTGCATCAGTCCTTGGTGTTTCATTTGAGCCTTCTGAGCAGAGTAAAAGTCATGCTGCTTTCCATCTCCTTCCATCCCTGAGGATGAATGGACTCAGGCCAGTCTGCTGCTGCACTGACAAAAGATCACTGTACTGGGTCTCTCCTTTTCCCACATGAGAAGACTTTTTCACTCTGACCAACAGTGACTTTGGTGGGTTTGGCTCCAATGTGCACTTTTGTCTTGTTGTAGAACCACTTTTTCTCTACCATGGTCATACTGTCCATTGTTCTTAGGTGGAGACAGGATGTCCAGTTTTGTCCTCATTGATCTTCCTCTTAGAAGCTGGAAAGGGGATTAATTGGTTGTGGCATGAGGTGAAACCCAGTGGCTGTGAAGCATTTCAGTAACTGCAGGCTTCCTTGTGCTGCCTGAATGGTATATTTTAGCACTCTATTAAAGTTTTCTACACATCTGTTTGCTTGAGGAGGGTATACACTTGTTCTGATGTGCTTAATGCAACCTTCACCTGTGAAATCAGCAAAAGCAGAAGATGTAAACTTTTTTGATGGTGCAAGGGTTCTTTTACATGCAAAAACAGAAGTTAGCATTGCCATGGCAATGTTTGTTTTAGCATTAGTAGTTAATGCTACTTATGGCCATTTACTTGGGAACTACAAGATGTTTTCTTTTGAATATCAGTGGTGTCACTGTAGCCATTTCATGACGCACAAGGAAGTAAGATTTGACTTCTTCTGGAAGGATCTTCATCAGTTTAGGCCATCCTGAATGGATGATTTGATGCAGTTTTGTAAGTTCAGGTCAACCCTCACATTCGGTCTTAAAATCAGCAAGCAAGACTGCAGTCAGGAGAGGAGAGATTTCAGCTATCTCTGTGATCAAGTCCTGCTCTGAATTTATAGTGGTATTTGTGGTGATCAGGGGAACACATGAGAGGCAACCCACCATGATGTTCTGACTTCCTGGTCAGTACTGCATGTTGTACTGGAAACACATCAGTCTAGCTGACCAGAGTGCAATTCCCATTCCAGCTCTATTCATCCCTGTAGTGCTTAGCAGAGTGGTGAGGGCTTGATGATCAGTTATAAGTGTGAATCTGCATTCCCACACATATGCCTTCCATCTTTCAACTGCCCATACACAAGCTACAGCCTCTTTTTCTATAGTGGAGTACTTCCTCTCGGCTGGAGACAGGGTGCGGGATGCAAGAGCAACAATATGTTCCATGCTGTCTGAGTGCAACTGTGTCAAAACAACTTCCAATCCATGGTCTGAGGCATCTGTTTTGATGAATGTTGACAGTTCAGGGTTGTAAATGACAAGTCCTGGGCTTTTCAGGAGCATTGTTTTGAGATCATTGAAACTTTTATTTGCTGTATTTATTTTGGTGTACAGATTACACTGTGTTGTTAAATTGAACCTTGTGGACCAAACCTTAAACACATCCAAGATTATTCACATTATTCACCATGCATGTGCTTGTGTCAGTAGGAAGTTCTTTTGCACCGTCCTCTTTAATGAAAGTCACATCTCCACCGATAACGTTAATCAGGTCTTTAATCAGTTTTTATCATTAGCCAGTTATTTATCTGATCCACATCTGAAGTTGTGACATTGAGTTTTTGACTTGCCTGTTTCTAGTGAACATGGGGTGGAGCTTCATGTGTTTGACTTGTTAGTGCCTCTATTTTTTGTCAAAAACCCCCAAAACAAAACAAAAAAAACTCAAACATTTGCACCATCTACAGCCTGTGCAGCTGCAGGTAGGACTGTACTGGCAGCTGAGAGCATTGTCACATCTTTAACTGCTGCTTCCACTTGACATGAGATGGTTAGAGCTTTGTCCAGTGTGAGGTCCTCCTTTAGCAGTAACTTATCGTTCACTTTCCATCCCTCCAAAACCACATGGTGCAGCTAAAACTCTGAGCCCTGCGACATATTGGCACATGGTTTCATTTGCACTCTGAACAGATTGTCTAAATGTGTGTCTGCACACTAATATGTTAAACTTTGGGACAATATTATTGTCCAGTGGCTTCATTAAATGTTGCTACCTTGTTCTGGTAGCATGTAGAACAGACACTGTCTTTCTGGACCCAAGCAGTATAATAAAACAGCACCTCATCTTGCCTCTGACCAGTTGTCTCTTCTAGTGTGTATGACAAGCATAAATTTATTTAATATTTTCCACCATGTTGTGAATGGTATAGGAGGCTCACCAGTGTGATGCAGGAAAGGTGACGGACTCGATACTGAAGCGCTCATTCTCATCTACAATTTTGTTGTGGCGTTGTAAGGAAAATAGGAGATGACGGTTGAACTCATGAACTTTATGACAGTAACTGTGACGTTATGCCAGACACCAATACAGAATATGACGTGGTCTCATTATTCTTCCGCATTTCTACTTAACACTCTTCTGCCCTACACTGTCACAGTAGTGCCCTCCAGCGACAAAGAGTAATAACAGCAACAGAACAGATCATAAATGCATTCATTGTGTAAACCTAAGAACACAACAGAGAGCACAGCAAGATCATCATCTTATGTGAAGGGGGTGTTGTCAGGAAGCTTCTAACTGAGTGCAATGAACAGCAAGCCTCTAAGAGTCATCCCTGTAGACCAGGGATAGGCAATCGTGGTCCTCGAGTGCCACTATCCTTCATGTTTTACTTGTTTCCCTGCTCCAACACACCTGATTCAGTGGTAAATTACCTCTTCATGTTCTGCAAAAGCCTTTTAATCACCCATTGCTTCAAATCAGGTGTGTTGGGCCAGAGAAACAAGTAAAACATGTAGGATAGTGGCCCTCAAGGACCAGGGTTGCCTACCCCTGCTTTAGACAATCACCACTGTATGACATGACGTCCAGCAATACTTCTTGATACTGTCTTTTGGTAAAGCATCTGAACTACTGGAAAAAAAACAAAAATCAAACAACCAAACAGAAAAACAACAAAAAAAAAACATTTTTTAAACTTTCTTAGTTGATACTTGGTTTTCCAGGTTCTCGCAGCAGCTCTTCAGCACTGTCTAAAAAATACAAGAGACTCATGTATCAAGTAGGAAATGATGTTTAGTGGATGGCTACACAATGTTTTGAAGTCATGTCTAATTCTTACAGGAAACATTTTAATGTTATATTTTATATACACATACTTAATATGGTTAACAATATTTGGTTCTTGTATGATAAAAAGAACATTTTGGTTTCATAAATTTGGAAGTTCAGGTTCTAATATTACTAAATGGTACAACTCTGCCACCAGCTGATGTAAAATGGTACATTTTAGAGTTCATCCTTAGACATTAACTCTAAGGATTTTAAGATCTATATATTCAGAAAACTATATCAACCTTTCTGATTGTTCTGCTGCTTTCAAGACATACAAATGATCGAAAAATATTTTAAAGTTGTTTATTCAAAGTATAGAACTATGACAGAATAGAAAGCTCTGAGAAAATCCACATAGCTCATACTGTCTTGTCAGCAGAACCCTGCAGTTTGAGACTTTCTGTGAATGCTAGGAGAGCCAGGTGGCACATATCAAATGACCCTTTGTGTCACTGTGTTGCTGATCTGTTTTGCTTTAGCTTTATGCCTGCCTCTTCTCTGACACTCAGTCTCACTCACCTGTTTTCAGTTACTGATTATCTCCTCCATCAGAAAGTGTTCAGCTGTGGTTCCTATGAAAGGAGGATGATCATACAATTGCCTGTGTGTCTGTTAGCAAAATATATTATAAACCAGCAGACAGATTTTAATAAAAATCTCAAAGAGTAATCAGTCGATGCAGATTTATAACTGAATAACTTTTGGAGACAATTTCAATCACTATTACTCTATGATCCTGTTAAAGCATTAATACTTACTACCACATTGAGTTTATGTGCTATAAAGACAAAATACTATCTTTATTATGAAAATTTATTCTGTAAGTATAAAATCACTATAAAACATATGACTATTGTATCTTTGTGCCAATGCTGGTTTGAGTATTTGACTCCCCTTTTAATGCCAAACTAACAGCTTTATTATCTCTCTTACAGCTTTAATCTTGAAGTTACATTTTAATTATTGTGTCAAAGGCTGTATGTATGAAAAGAAATATGTACACATACACATCTGCATACAATTATCAACGCAAAAGTAATTATATTTTCAATTTCCCCACACATACCCATATTCACATATGCATATGCTCATGAGCGCCTGATGTATAGTGCATGGTTAGTTGGGATAATGGATAATATAATGTGCTTTTATGTTGTAGACTGGGATTCAAATCCTTTTATGGTTTGTTAGTTAGATATATTTTTTAAACAAACCACGGTAAAATGCTGTGATTTACTTAAATATGAAATCAGAACTAGATATTTACAAAACTTTTACTTTCGTTCTATATTTATTTCAACTAATGAGCTCCAGGCTGATGTCAATAAGATCAGCATGAAGGGATTCATATTATCATTTTTTTTTTATAAACTTGTGGATATCTTATGCTCCTAAAAAACTGTGATATCAATGTTCTTAATGTTCTTAAGTTTTACAGCTAAAAAAAAGTCTGTTTTATTTTCTCATTTCCACAACTAAACGCTGTTGGAGTAGCAACCCACTTCTGGCACACAGAGGCTACAGGTGGAGCAGCTGTCCACGCAGTGTTGCCAGATATAAGATAATTATTGTATTTATACCAAAGTTTTGGGGTCTATATGATAAATAGTTTTTTAAAAACCCAAATATACAATAGTTTTGGCATTTCCGTTCACCAAAAAATAAAAAATCAGTAATGTTTTTAATCCACGTGGACACTCACACGTTATCAGAAAATCGGAGCTAACCAGCCAGACTGTGCGCTCGCCAGGTGTGCAACTCGTCATCCTCACCTGTGCATGTTCACCAATCACAACACACACATGCCGAGAAAGTGCACTACCCCATCAGCTATATAGAAAGTTTACCCTCACTCAGCACATATGATACTTTGGGTGAAAATATGATCATTTTAAAGCGACAGTGCGATATTTCATAATTTCCTATCTGGCAACCTTGGCTCCACCTGCTCCATGGGAAAGGAGCATATGCATGATCTACTAATAGATAATAATTTCCTAAGTAGTTATTTGTGATTAATCATATCAGGCTTTTCTTCACTAAAAATTTCTGAACAATTTTAGTTTGATTTTTAAACTGGGAAATGTTTGTACTTTTTTATAACTTTTAATTACAATAAAATGCATTTAAAATACACAGTGTGCTCTAAACAGCTTAGGGATTAGTTTATTGTACAGAACTGTTAAAAACAATGCAACTAAAAGACCAAATCTCGAACAAACTGTGGAGAAAGCAGTAAATTTACAGTTAAACAGTTTTTACAGTGCGGGAGGCTGTAATTTGGCTTCTTTAATGGTTTAGTGTCATGGTGGGATTTAACTTAATAGGAGATATTTAACGTTCTCTCCAGCTTGAGAGTGGAATGGGATGCTCCGAGGCGGGAGAAAAAGGGAGGAGGAGAGAGGGTGGAGGAAGAAAAAAAAAAAAAAAAAAAAGAAAGTGCCTGAATCCATCTCTCCGCTCTCCGGTCCCGTCTCAGCAGCAACACTTCACCTGCTGCCTCCCGCGCGGACACGCTCCCAGCTCCGCTCGCTGCCGTCGCTGCACCCCCAGCGACCGTCTTCAGTCGCTTTCTACACATTTATTCGTTCGTTCATTCATTTATTCGCTACTCCACGAGGCCTGTCTTTTTCTTGTCCCGCATATCAGTGAACTGTTTCCACTCCGCTTTTTTTTTTTCTTCTTCTTCTTCTTTTTTTTTTTCTTTTGAGAAAGAGAGAAAGAGGATAGGAGAGGAGAGGAGAGGAGAGGAGCCCGGTCGCTGAATAAAAGAAGGGGAGAGGGGAGAGGAGAGAAGAGGAAAGAGGTCGCTGTGGTCCCTCTTCTTCCCTGAATCTTCCACCGAGAAGATGCTGAGGATAGCCGGCGTGTTGGCTGTAGTGGCGCTGGGGTTGAGCTCTGCTCACACCAAAGGTACGGTAGGTGAAGGGCGGCTTGCTCCTGCGGCTATCTGAGAGACAAAACGTCCCTCTCTGACACTGAAAAGTCCTCCCACATCGCGCTGATCACAATCAGCCTTGTTTTTCATGCTTTCTGGACTCTGAACTGAGCACCAATGGCATTTCAAGGTGTTTTCTTTATCTTCCATAGCATCCCTACAGCAGGGAACAGAGAGAGAGTCAGAGGTGACTGTAGTTTAGGTGTAAAAGACCTGCCCAGATGTGTGCATCCTGTGACTGTTGTCTTTGTGAACGACCGGCTGTAGGAGAAATGTTGCACTGCTCAGTGCTCCAAAGCCTGTGGTGATTTGCTGTTGTTTCTGACTGAAAGGTGGAGTTGTGCAGGAGGAAAGTGGAGCAGATGAGCCCAAACCTGCAAATGTGCTGCATCAGGGCTTTTCCAGACATTTGCATTGCTTGCATGTTTAAACTTTAAAGCATCAGCGGTGATGTCGTAGGTGTTTTGGGAGCACCCATGTTAAACTTTTTTTCAGTGCAGGGCAGTAGAGGTTTGACAAGATGAGAAAAACCCAAACCTTCAAACTATGGTGAAAATAAAGAGACCCAGGACAGATATAGCACTTCTGCAACAATTGTTTCCTCCACTGAAAGGTACTCATTACGAAGTTATGAGGGCTGGTCATAAGCGGAAAAGCCTATTTGCATGTTTTTCACTCATAAGTATAGTTAATGTGTCCTTAAGTAAAAAAATTGAAAGCAGAATATGCTAACGACAGCCAACTGTCACGTGTGTTTGTTTACCTGCTGAAAATAGGTCAACGATTGCTACGTCCATGGAAGAGCCATTTTGGATCAAGAAGTCCAACAATTTTGATGTATTGGTACATATATATATGCTCAGAATCTTTGAGTAAAGTATGCAAATAGGTGTTTTAAAACAATCTTTGAAACTGTAAACTTACTGGTCTTGCAGAAGTGTTTGAATGTTGAGCTCTGTCTTTATGCCGCTCTGCCAGATATTTATTCTTGATAGTTGTCCTACTCCATCTTTCTTTTTGCTTTCTTGTTTGGCAGCAGATTCACTCTTATATTTTCACCTAAATGTCTTCTCCAAGATTCTACGCTTTTACAAATCCATCATATTTGTTTACCTAAATACTATGGCCGGCCTTATGTAGGTCAGTTTCGTAACTCAAGCTTCCATGTGGTTTTGGGGAGATTTAGTCAGTGAGTTGTTTACATTGAGTGCATACCCAGACTTCAGAATTGCATATGTGGAAAACTACTGAAGTAAAAGCTTTCAAACAGCACATTTTGATGTAGTTCAGGATAACCTTTTTATGTTTTAGTTTATTTGTTTGTAATGACTACCTTTAATGAAGACAGCTAATATTATATGAGTTATACGCATCAGTTTAATTTAATTTACAGCTCATACAATTTCCTTAACAGGTGCCAAGTGTTCGCCATAGTCACAGATATACAGCAGGATAACAACACCCAGATGTCACACACATGTGAGCCTCACTGGTGGCACTTTCTTGCTTCACTGCTGAACTAATTTTAGTCTCCCAGTTTACCACCACCACCAGCCGCCCCCCTTGCTCAGTCCTCCTCTGAGAGTGCCGTGTGCCGTGGGTGAGCTGGTAAATGTGGCAACAGGTTCCCACTAATCAACTCCCCGTGGACCCCAGGCGGGCTCTTACACTGTGAAATAACAAGGCGACACCTGTCAGTTTCGTCTGGCAGCCGGGAGACTCTGTAGCTGTGATGAGCTGTTCATCCTCCTCGTCTCCTGACACGGCGGCAAGCCTCCCTGCTGCTCGGCTGGCTGGCGCCAGCTGCAGACTTCACTGTGCCTGTGGAAGGAAAACATATGGTAATAGACCTGCTGCAGGCTGTGACCCCGGCCGAGAGGTCAGAGTTTCGCCTTGCGTGCACTTACAAACAACAACAGGATGACTATCATGTGCTGCACTCAGGGAGAAAATGTTACTTGTTAGGGAATGTGTGGAATTAACAAGTTTATGCAAGCAACACAGCCTGAAATAGCAGAATATTTCATTTTGAGGAAGGGTTTATTTATTTATTTTTTCCCAGCCAGAGCTTGACTGTGAAGTAAACAAATTACTGCTGAGCCAATGAAGGTGGAAAAACCAAGCGCGCCGTGGTTCTAATTGATTCCCTGGGGCCACTGTATACAGCAACTAAAATCAGGCAAAAAAATACAAGTCAATTGTCTGCAGACTATCTCCTGCTTAACTGGCCCTTCCTCAGTCCCTATCCCAGCTGGGAAAGACACAAGTGATGTTCCCCACTTCTTACCCCGGAGTCTGTATCTGAGTTTTAGTTTTTAAATAACAACTCTAACAGCAGCTTTGTGTCATGCGCAGAGCAGAATCTGCCTCTGTTAGTGCCAAAACACGTGAAGCTGTTTCCCAGATATCTTTGAAGTGCCGTTGAAGCGCCGTCACTCCTGTTTTGCCACCTTCTCATTCCAGGAAAGAGTGGATGTGCAAGTTTCTTTAATCACCCTCACCCTGGATTCCCCCCTCCCCTACAGA
The DNA here is from genome assembly GCA_028566095.1 of Kryptolebias brasiliensis. Taxonomy (NCBI): domain Eukaryota; kingdom Metazoa; phylum Chordata; class Actinopteri; order Cyprinodontiformes; family Rivulidae; genus Kryptolebias; species Kryptolebias brasiliensis. Next base: position 25,089,081 of record JAOXNZ010000091.1, read on the forward strand.
CTGAGCGTGCATGTGTGTGTCTAGATATGTGCACCCCCCCCCGAGAATGTGTTGTCAGTAATCAGAGCTTTAGCATCCCTCTGTATGTGTGTGAGTGATAGAGTGCATCCAACATGTTGACAGCCGCCAAGTGTGCCAAAATGGGCGAGGAGGTGATGTCGTTTACAAAGGAATTATTGCATTCGCAGATACATGCAGCAGCTCAAACGATTTCCCTGGAACCAACCGTGTCGTCGCGTGACAGGGAGAATCCTCTGGCAGCCAAGCAGAAAGAGCTGTAAAGTTTTTTTTTGTTTTTTTTTGCCAGAACTGCCCGAAGCCCTGCTTTTGTGTAATTCCAAGCAATATGAACTCTGAATTTAGATAGCTCATTACCAGCACAGTGTATTTTAATTCAGCTTCCCACTGTGACTCTTTGTTGGTGGAGTTTTATTTTTTTTTTCCGGTTTATTATATCCAGACTAACACACTTTATATTTTATTCTGTGTCTGAAGCATGCAAACAGCCGGGCTGTATTATTCGGCCTTTTGAGGAACCCTGTTGGGCGCGAGCTATAGCAGCTCTTGGCGTCTCCTCGTAAAGTTCCAGGATGGAGTAAGACAGGTCCCATAATTTATACCTGTCTACATGGGGTGTTTGTACGTGTTGTGTGACGGGCAAGGCGGTGCTTTTGTGAGTGTGTGGACAAGATAAAGAAAGCCGGCGGGCTTTTTGAGGTTCCTATTAGCAAATAAAAAGAGGAGGTGACAAAAAAACAGGCAGATTTATGCTGCCTCTTTGTAGGGAGAAAGTGGATTATGGAAGCAGTCTATAAATCCTCCGTCGAGGTGGTGGCAACAGGATGTGGCGCAAATCCTGTCTGGCCAGGGGATGCAGGGCTCAGAGGAAGAGGGGAACAACGCAGGTTTATTTACAAACAATTGCTTTCCTCCATATTTGCACAAGCCCCAAACATCATGCCATTTTAGAGGAAAAAGGGTTTTGTGGCTGCTTTGATAGAAAAAGCACAAGGTGATCTATACTACAGCCATCAGGTACAGGTACAGCCATCATAGACAAAAGAAAGAGCCAGATTGAATGAGTTTAAGGAAGCAAAGAGTTATTTCAATCCCACGAGTTTTGCATCTTGATCTAAGTCAGATGTTGACAGAACAACATTGTTCCTAACGGCACATTAAACATTACTCATAAACTTTGTAGCTGAGAAAAAGCCTTTCTGCTTTAGCGTAGGCTCGCAGATATTGAGTTGTTTAGTAATCAAATATTCTGTTGAATAATCCAGTAATTAATGAAGTAACTGTATCTTATATACATTTTTGTACCTTGAATGATTTACCCACATTTGCAAAAACTATTGCAATAAAAAACTATGTTCTGACAGCTATTACACGTTACCACAGTTAGTTCGTTTAAAGTCAGTTCAGTTTATTTATATAGCACTAATTCACAACAAAAGTTGTTTCATGGCACTGTACAGCAAAAATGTCAAGTCTGATTCAAATTATTTACAGTCAATTAAGTTCAGTTACAGTACATTACAATACAATACAATCACATTATACATTATGAATGGTTATCTATCTAAGGAAGACAGCAGATTGTGCCAAATCTTCACGTTGGCACATCCTGAGCAGCATGTTGGCAACAGTGGAAAGGAACGACTCCCGTTTAACAAGAAGAAACCTCCAGCAGAACCAGCATTGGACAGACCATCTGTTTTGGCTGGCTGGTGTTTGAGAGGACAGGAAAGAGGCACAGGCAAAGACAGTAGGATTGGTCCAGGTGTAGTTTCTCTGGGAACAAAGAAAAACACAGGTTAATGACAGCATTAATTGTAGACATGAACGTGGAGAATAAAGAGTAAAGACACCAGAGTGAAAAAATGTGATTTGTTTGTTCTCAAGCAGTCTAAGCCTATTGCAGCATAAATAAAGGATAGCTCAAGCCAACCCTAACTTTAGGATTAATCAAAAACTCTATCGAAGTCTTACCGATACATGTAAATACAAACATTACCTTGGGTTTGTTCTGGTTCTACCACAGTCATTTCTTTAGTTTTAAAATGTCCAAATCTTGTTAACATTTGTCTTACTTCCTGATTTTGCTCCTGGCTGTTTTCTCAATCCTCCTCCATCAAACCTGCCACACATAATGTAGTGTTAGCACATTTTGAGGCTGCAAAATTTATCCATGTGACAAGCAACGGCTACTAAGCAGAACATAGTAGCAAATGAAGGCTCTAATCAAAGATGTTGAGAGGTTTTTGTAATCAAGCTGTGGGTTTGAAATAGAGTAGTGCTGAATGGAATTATAACCTTCACAGGGAAAGAGAAACTTTGTCTCTAATTGCCATTTATAAAGTTTTGTGTTTAATGAATTCTCTAGTGCAGGCAGTTTTTAGTTTTATGTCTTGCATTTTAACTATTGCCTTGTCAGATGTAGAGCTGGATATAAGGGAGTCACAGTGGGTGAGAGCTTGTAGTTCAGTAGATGAGACACCTACTCACTGTGAGTAGGTGTCTCATCTTTTTCTCACTTTCAGCTCCTTTGAGTGGCCACAACTGACCATAGCTGGCACCAAATGTTCAGGCCGCCGATGCTCATTGATCTGGTCTACAGACAGAGATGGAGCATTTGATCAGAGACACTTTCACAACAGTTTTTTTCAAAGTATCGTTTGAATCTCAAGTGTTCTTTAGAGATGTAGAGAGGAAGGAGGTAATTGGCAGATGAGGTAAAGCAGGAATGAAATGAGGTACAGAGCTCAGTTGGAATAAAACAAAAAAAAAAGTTGCAGAACTTTGATCCGGAACAAATCACATGATCAAAGCCACAGAGGTTTATTTCTTTATTATGGAATTGCAAATGTGCAAATAGATCTTATTTTTTGGCATTTCAAGGATCTATTCTCTCTGTTGTCACAAAATTCTGATCAAAGAGCTGTTTGGAGAACTCTGCCGAATGTTAATCATTGGAGGCAACTAGCAGTCACGGCTAAAACCAACATATATATGATATAATCCTTCACTGTATTTGAGACTTTTACAAGATGAGTGTAAAAGTTTTCTGTTTTTTTTTTCTTTGGCTATGTTTGAAAAGTGCAAATCAAAGAACAAGAACTAAGAAATAAAAAAAATAAAAAAATTGTGGTCTTTATCTGCATTACTGATTGTAATTTGGGAACTACTCTTGAAATAAACCGGGCTGACAAAATGTTGACGTTTTGATCTATAAGTTACATAGGAAGTGTAACATTTGGGGGAACAAAAAGACTTGGCAAACATTTTTCAAAACTTAGAGCAGGCAGGGGGCAGCATAAGATTCGGATGGTGTGATACCGTTGAGCAAAAATATTAGAAGAGAAATCAAATAAAAACTGGACAAATTCGAAGAGTGTTTTTGCTTAATATGCACATCCCTAAATTGTATGGGTTTTTCCAAAGCTGCAGTAGGAATAGTGAATTGAAACTTGTAACAGAGAGAAGAAGAACAAAAGGATGGTATTAAGGGTGCTTCAGTGCTTATGTTTTGACATCCTTAAGAAATAGTTCTTAACAGACAGCAACTTTCAAATAATTATTTTCATCATTGTTTTCACAACAGAATGTGTAAATATTTGTGTGTGTGTGTCATTACTGCGCCACCACTCCTAATCTTCACTTCTTCTCGATAATCAGCTCTGTAAAGTTTCTTTAAGGGCCTTCCCGCTCTCTAACCAGGCTAAATCTGCTCTAAGAGCTCGGCTGGATATTGAAGAGACTCCTGCCACCTTCTTCAGCTCTCCTTTAATCCATTTGTTCCTGCGCTCCAATCACTTAACTCTGCCTCAATCTCACCAGCAGGCTCTCTTCTGTTCCTCAGTGCTGTGTGATGACACACAGTGAGAGACGCACACACACATGCACACATACACTGATGAGTAACAAAGGGTTGCGCTGACGGATAGCGGCCAACCTGTCCCTCTCCAACAGCAGGAGGAGCTGACCTCACAGGAAATGATCACAGGGAGAAGATGGAGAGAATTGCAGGTAGTGTGAGAGGAGGGTCAGGCAGAGAGCTGCAGATCTTTGTCTCTATGACTCATGACTCTTCAGACTCGACAAGTGGGGCACACTGAGTCGAGAGCAGGCTTCTCAAGTGGACAGAGCAGTAGTGGGTGGAGAACTTTGAGATAGCGGTTCTTATGATGCCTTTTCTTAGTAATATACTTTCATCTTCCCAACTACACAAACCTTCCTTTAATTCACTCTGGGTTGCAGCTTCTACCTGCGCCATACAGAGTAAAAGGAAAAGGCCTATCTAGTGATTCTGCTCACAATGCTACCAGTTTGTGGGTAAAGTTAAAGCAACAGTTTCGGGAACCGCAGGGATTATTTTATATGCCTAGACTAGTTGCCAGGAAATGAGTGGGATTTCATCAATCTTTCCAAGAAAAGAGCTCCACAGAAACAATATAACTCATAATTTCACAGAGAATCTTTTATGGATAGAACAAACCAGACTTAAAGGTGGATTTTGGTACATTTGAGCTGACATGACTATTAGAAACCTTCTTAATAAAGAATAACGTGCTATTCCTTGAGGAATGTTGATTACAGGACACACGAAATGAGACCAACAGACAAAAGGATGTTGTTGATTTTTTTCCTTTTGTTTTCAGCCTGTTCTTGGTCCTTGTGCACTGTTTCACCTGGGTTAAGCCTGCTGTGAATTCACTGCTTAGGACAGCACTGTATTCAGGGCAGCTGCATTTGAGCTTTAGTTTCCTGCTTCGGCGCTGTGAGCACCAATACATGTTCTTGATTGTCAATCAACATGCATGACCCCATTAGAAGCATCGACACCATGTGTTTGCCAGTGTTTTGCAAGGCTAATAATCATCTACAGGTACTGGGCTTCTGAAATTAAACTCAGAGTAATTGTTATTCTATGTATTAGTCTATATTACCACAAAGCTCAACACACAAACAATTACAGGCCAAGCATTCCTTGAAGGAATGCAGGTCGCCTTTTATGCCAGAGTTATAGACTAAAATCAACCTAATGATGAGAAGGGACAGAGATTTAGCCATTTTGGTCAAACTTTGCTAATTACATTATGCACAATCTCATGGGTTTGCGCATGATCTGTTACTGCAGGAAGTATGTGTTGAGGATGAGTCTTGGCTACCACCACACCAAGTTCTAGCTCAATATCTGTAAAATTGGCTGTATTGTAGCTACTTGTATGTTTTCTAAGGAGACATAGCTGTGGCAGCCATATTGAATCAGGTTGACTCCAAAAGATATTCCGTCGTACATACACTTATTACTTTCTGAGAGTTTCATTGAAACTTGTGCAGTGGTTTGTGAGATTTTTTGCTAACACTTCAGACAAAGAAAGACCCACACAGGCAAAGCATTATCGCTTTCATCTTCGATGGTGAGCACCAATAGGCACCAATAGGCACCATGTAAGCCAGCTCTGTGTGATTTTTACTTGATGATATTAATAGGTGCTTCCTCTCTGTGCTCGATTTCAATTAATGTGTCCATTTCTCCATGAAGCCGACAGTTGTCTTTCCATATGCTAACCATTAACAGGCTGAGCAGAAACTGGCTGAGTTTACCTGTAAAATCAAACCGTTCATGTGTGCACACTAACAAGAAGCGCTTTCTCGTTCCCACAGAGTGGAACCTAACCGAGATAAAATGTTCCTCTGCTGTTAGAGATGCACACATGCTTAGTGCTTAGAGCTGTTTTGGCATCAGTGGGAGTACCTCAGACATGTCTTTGCTGATAAAAAACGTGGTATTCAGCAGTGCTTTTTTGTGCGTGTGTGTGTGTGAGTTTGGTCAGAACCCCTGGTGTTAGTTCAGCCTGCCAGCAGATGCTACAAAGTCTGTCCCCTTTTCTGCAGTGAGAACTAAAGAGAGGAAGTCTGATCAGGTAATCAGACTTCCTCCTGATTACTTACATGTGTTCATTTGTGCTTTTATGTCAATGCTGCTCCTTCCTTTTACTGAAACTTGAATAAAGATTAATTTCAAAAGCTAAGAGCAAAAGCCAAACATTTAGATTTGCACACTATTACCAAGCCTCTCAGAACAGTATTTAATATGAGATGATGCACCTTAGGTTACCTGAAATGCTTGGCAAAACTGTTGTTTTGATGGCAAAGAGTGTTTCTCTTCCCCTTTAGAAAACAGAAGGAGAACAGTCACACACTGAACCAATTCTGGGCACTGTCCTTGGTCCTGACATGAGCCAATGACACTCAGCAACAAACTGCATCAGTGGAGCTATCCGTTGTACTGAATTGAGACTTGCCAGAGTCTTTGTCTTCCCATTAGCTCTCGCCGCTCAGCCTGAGAGGGAATTTGCATTCAGAGTGCAGGGAAATTGGAAGGGTGGGCAAATGTGAAAAGACACCGGGGACCTGACAGCTTGTTGCGACTTTGATAAGGCAGAGAAGAGACTGATGAGTGACAAATGGACATGGCTGAGAAATTAGACGGATGTCTTTGATAATACTAAAGAGCAACAATTTTAACATTTAGTCACTAAAGAGTTAAAATGTAATCCTGGCATAGCACCGGAGTAAATCGATTCTCACAATCAAAGATCCTGCACGCCAAATCCTTTTCCTTATTTCCTACTAGGACTGTGAAGATTACCCGATTCGTGCCGATTCACAGACACTCTCGAGCATGAGGCAACTGCATCGGTAGAGCAGCTGTGTACCGATTGCAGTTTTAGTATTAAATCTAGATGCATTGGTTTATTAAGTCTTTGTACTGATAAAAATGTAAAAAAAAAAGTTATTGTTGTTAGTTGTATTATTTTCTTTCTAGCAACACCTAAAGTTCAAGAGAGCTGCAGCAGCACCAGTGTGAACAGCAACAAATACTGAAAATGAGCTTAAAGCTGTGAGTCAACTAATATTCTAGGAAAATAAGGTTTTTCAACTCAGCTAACTGCTGAGTTAATACCCGGGTATATAACACATCTGCTGCTGGCAGGTTTATTCCTATGTTTTTGTGTCTTATTTATTAATTGTGAATCAGGTTTTATGAAGGTGTTTTGCAATTCTAAAACAAGACCTGTTTATGAGCAAACATTTTTTATTAAGCAGTAAATAATTAGTCTCAATAACTGGCGAAGGACCATTCCTTTGATTTGTTGTTTTATATTGCATTGAATGTCATGTGTTGAATCAAAACTCATACACATCTCATGTTATAATTGCATCATAATGTGATTATAGGCTGAATCAAATCACCTCATATTGGTTTTTGCTGCCTATATATCATCATTCAACTGGAAACCTTGGCAGTGTATTGAAATAGGTACCTTATCGGCCACAAACCAGAGATTTGCAGCCCCATTTCCTGCAGTCTACATATAGTTTGTCTTTTTTTTTTTTGCATTTAATGTTAACAATAATATTACTAGATGTAGATCTCACTGGGTCGGACAACTTCAAGTTTAAAAATTTGCAGAAAAAAAAATGAGCTCTGTTCACTTTTCATGTTTGATTAGTATGAGTATGTGGAGGCTACTTTAGCTGCTGTAATACTAACTGCAGCTTGAAATGACATTTGAAAGAAACGCATACAATAAAAACACAAGA
>JAOXNZ010000091.1:25115832-25130459 GCA_028566095.1 Kryptolebias brasiliensis
GAACAACTTGAAACTGAAAAAAGTAGTAAGAAAAAATAATTAAATAGCCACTAAAGAAAATCAGTCATTTTTAATTTTGGTCAATAGAATTATTAAAAAAAAAAAAAGCTAATGAAACTGTTCTTGACAAAAAAGATGGTACCTCCCAGGAAAGATTGTAAATAATTTAACCATAGGGACATGTTAAACAAAGGGTGTATCCTGTAATTAGCATTGTAATCCATCAGTCTGCCTATTTAAAGTTGGAAATTTGTCACAGGGCTGTTTGATATCATAGTGTGTACTACACATGGACCACAGAAAGCTAGGGAGAGAGTTGTCTCAGGAGCTTAGAAAGAAAATGATTGAGCAGCATGTTAAAGGTAAAGACTATAAGATCATCTCCAAACAGATTGCTGTTTCTATGATTATAGTGGCACATATATGAAGTTGGCCACAGAGAAAAATTGATGACAAATTAAAGAGACAAATAATAAGAATGGTATCCAAAGAGCCCAAAACAACTTCCAAAGAGACGATAGATCAACTCCAAGGGCAAGATACATCTGGGCCCTCTGCTATTTGTATACTGAGTAAACAGGTCAATGGATGATCTAGTCAACATGGGGCTGCATTACATCCTGCAACATCTTGACATTGCAGAGACATATGCCAGGATCTTGTTTAGGAATTTCAGCTCGGCATTCAACACTATCCTCTCAGAGGTTCTCCTGTATAGTTTCCCCAGCTCTCTGTCCCAGCCTCCAACTGTCAGTGGATCACAAACTTTTGGATGGACAGGAGGCAGCAGGTGAGGCTGAGCAAAATAACATTAAGCACCTTGACCATTAGCACTGCCCCCCCCCTCCCCCAAGGGATGCGGGCTGCCCCCACTGCTATTTTCCCTTTACACAAATGACTGCACCTACAATGATTTATCTGTCAAACTCCTCAAGTTTGCACATGATGTAATAGTCACTGGCCTCATCCAAGACAGTGATGAATCTGCACACAGACGGAAGGTGGAACAGCAGGCCTGCAGGTGAAGTCAGAACAATCTTGAGCTCAACACTTTAAAAACTGTGGAAATAGCAATGGCCTCAGAAAAAGCCCCTCCCCTTTATCCCCCATTATAATCCACAACAGTCCTGTGTCTATTGTGGATACATTCAGGCTCCTGGGTACCATCATCAACCAGGACCTGAAACACAGTCATCAAAAAGGTCCAGCAGAGGATGCACTTTCTGCGCAGGTTAAGAAGTTTAACCTGCCACAGGAGCTGCTGGTAAAATTCTACTCAGCCAACATCCTGTATGTCCTCTGCCAGTCCATCACAGTCTGATTTGGCTCAGCAACCAAACTAGACAGAATCAGACTGAAGGGGACTATCAAGACCGTAGAGAAGATCACTGATGCCAACCTAACCTCAATACTTGTATCCCCCTAGAGAGAAGAAACAAGTAAATGGTATCTGCAGAGCTCTCTCATATCCAGGATTCAACCTACTTTCATCTTTCCCCTTCACACAGAGCTACAGATCCCTATAAACAAAAACCTCAAGACTTAAAAACAGTTTTAGTTGTACTTGTAATTATACCATAGTTAGCGTTTTTTTTTTTTTAACTAACCTGATTAGGACGCATTGTTTTTGCTAATTAGAATCCCTTCCTTGGCACAGTGCTGGCAGTTTCCAAGAAAATCAAGTCAATGGGAAATGACTAATTGGGTCAACACTAATATCATAATCAGACGTGAATCGCATTGTCTTTATGCATTCCCGGTTTGTCAAGGGTAAATATTCCAGTTTTTTCACAAATCAAAAACCTCTGAAAAAATTGTCAGATACCAAGGGAGTTATAGAAAATAACCCCCAAAATTAGGTATCAAAATAAAGCTTATTTTGTGAATTTAAAATATTTGTATTGAACCAACAGACAACATGCGTGATGCACTATGCAAATCAAAACATAAACCCTGTATGACCCCTAGCATTCAGAATGGCAGCACCCACTGTGAAGGCTGACAGTCGGGATGACTTGATTCCAGACATTTTAATCTCGTTCCTGGGTAAGTAACACACACTTTATTGCACCAGATATCATCTTTAATGCAATAAAAAATATCATAGTTACTGTCATTTTGAATTCTAATTGTATTTATATGTTGTTGTTTCTTTTAGCCAAACTGGTTGGGCTTTCTTGAAAAACAACCAGTCGTGTCAGCAAGCTCCATTCAGTTGGATTTCTATGTAATATCCTTGCTCGGATGTCAACTTGTCAATGTCAACTTTATTTATATAGTATATTTAAAAAGTGTGTGTGTGTGTGTGTGTGTGTGTGTATATCAGTTTTTGTTTTACTTATATAGTATATCAATACAAAATATGAGGAAGCAACTACAGGTCAGATTGCTTCTGCACACACAAAAACACCCCTACATTCCAGGTTATTCTGTTGTTTACTATTTCTTCCATTTTCTGTGCTGTTGTACATCAGTCCTGGATTTTGTCTTCTTGCTTGGTGTTGTAAAGATTTGGTCTTCTTGTTTGTGCAGCACTTTTAGCTTTGTTTCAGTTTATGTATGCATGTGTATGTATGTGTGTCTGTGCATGTGTTTGTGTGCAATGGTTTGTCTTGCTGTTTGTTACCAAAATATTTCAATAACATCTTGGTTTGTTTTTTGTTTGAAACTCTTAAAATGTATTCATTGGCTGCATATCTACAGCTGATTCCAAAATCTTTTGGAATCAGCCCACTTCAAGATGGCCACTATAGCAAATCCGTTTTAGCAAATATGGATGTAAGTCAATCACTTTTAGAAATATTTAGCAATTTAGCTTGGAATGGTTGTATCCAAGAGCCATTCTCAACTGATCACTTGAAATTTTTGTTTACAGCTCTGGCATCCAAAACACTAGGCAACATGCATTCCTCCAAGGAGTTCCACTTTCATTTGAGAAAATTTGAATTTATATCTTTTTTTGTGTGTGTAGTGACGTAAGATGGCATTTGTCATATTTATTTCTACTATATAAATAAACTGAACTTATTTATTTAAAATAAATTCTAACTCCACCACTAGAGTTGTATACCCTTGTCTGTAAAATAAAAACGAAACAGACAAAATATTTCAATAACTGATAACTAAAATGACAGAATGATGACAACTTTTGTTGACTCTGTGTTGGTTGTCAGTCTTGGTGAAAATGTTCTTTTTTAATTCAAATCCAGTGATGTGATCTTGAGTTCTATGGATCTCAAACTTTTAAAATAATTTTAACAGTTATTGTAACCTTTACTGAGGGCAGCCAGCTGAAATATTTATTTTGACACCACTTGGCATGAGGCCATAGTCATCTCGGACCACTCTTTTTCTCTTTTCCTTATTTAGAGTGGGACAAAATATCAAACAGCCTAAAAAGTGCTTTTACTTATTTAAAACAGCCCACTGACTAATTATCAGTATGAGCTTTAGAACAAAAAATTTTTTGAATTTACTATAAAAAAAACCCAGATAATTCTGTTTCTACCAAGGCCAGTGTCCTATTTTACACTTGCTGTAAAACTGATCAACTCTGCATCAAAATGTAAAACATTCTTCTCTTTTTGGCTTACTCTTTTCACTGCTATTTAAATTTTAAAACTTCCAATTTGTAGTTTTTGTTTAATTCTTTTGACAGACAGCAGTAAAAAGCCAATAAAGAGAGCAATAGAGAGAAATCTGAACCCCGCTGACGTTCTCATCTTTGCTATCCTGCTAATAGCTGCTCACAGTGAGATAATTATCAGTCTGTTGGTTTCGGTTTGTTACTGACACATGTGGAATGAATCCCAGCAGTTGGGCTCGGCTCCTCTGAAAGGCAGAAAACGTACCTCACATCTTTGGGTTCTGATGTACTGCAACTCATTGAGCTCTCTTAAAGCAGTCCCACCCACTCTGTATCAAATTTTATCCCCCTAAACCTTTTATGCACACTAATCTACATAATCAAACTGCTCACTTCTGATCTCAGTGTTGTTTCATTACCAGAGATGTGAGTGATTATTTCTCTGCTGAGCTCTTCTGAAATTACTTTGATTTATAACTAAATGCAAAGCTATTCTCTGACTCGTTGTACCAGAGTTCTTTTTCACCATTAACTAATTTTTTCTCTTCTTTCTCGCTTCCGTGTGTGACAAATGTGTTATTTCTCTGTAAACGAGTAAAAATGAACTTCTTCACGCTGATGAATCTTGCTGAACAAACTAAACTTGAAATGTGATGCAGCAGAAATACTTTCTCCCCTTCCTGTGAAGCCGCTGCTTAGTTTTGTTTGTAAAATGTGGCCACTGCTTGGTGACTGCAGTGTTGTTTTATGTTGCTGTAGCTGCCGTGTCCGTGGCAGCAGTGACGTGATGAGGATTGTGGGGGCGCCTTGGGAGTGGCAGATGTGCTCTCTGTTTAAATGCTGCAGTGCCCTGGGGGATAGATGCTCACGCTTAGAGTGTCTTTCTGTGTCAGGCAGGACAAGCAGTTTTGTTATTGGATGACTAAAAATAAAAAACTCTGACCTTGACCGGCCGCTGGTGACAGAGGGGGGAAGAGAGGCGATGAGTGAAGCTGCTCTCTGTGCGTGTGTGTGTGTGTGTTTGACAAGGAGGAAGAGATTTAGAGCAAGTGAGAATAGGTTTGTAGGAGTAAGCTTTCGATGTAGCAAGAGGAAAACAGATTAAGAAGTCATGAAAGGTTAGGAAAAGGCAAAAATTTGATCAGAGGTGATAGATCTTGTACATCAGAGAAGAAAGAAACTTCTTTTTGCAGCTCAACCTTATTGGAATGAATTTAACACAGATATTTTTTAATTTTACTCGCACAAAGCTTGACTTATATGTAGTTCCATTAAAAAGTAGAAGGTGTTAATGTTTGTCTGTACAACCAAATCACTCTGGAAAAAGAAATCATTTGTTAGTGCTCTCCAGTTCTTTCTTTGATCACCAATTTTTTTGTTGCATTAGAATAAATTGTGCATAACAGATCATTGTCGAGATTTTGGTTGTTGTGCTATTTTAGTGTTTCTGGTTTCTTTTTGGGTTGTTGTCTTATGCTTCTGTCATCATTTCACTTCTCCTCAGTCGTTCTCTTATCTCTTGTCTTCCTGCCACGCCCATCTTCACCTGCCTCAAGTTTTTCTGTAATCATTCCACCTGTGCCCACTTCCACTAAGTACCTTCAGTCTTTATAACCTGGTCATGTCCTCCACTACTCACTGGTCCATTGTCACTCCTATGTGCTGTCTGGTTTCCCTCGTGTCGTGCCTAGCGTCTTTTGTAAGTTTTTGTTATTTAGTCTGTTTAGGTTTTTGCTGTCACGTCAGCCTTTGTTTTGTTTTGTCTTTTATTTTAATAAATTAGTTTCTTTAAAAACTCTCACGATGAGTCTGCGCTCTGGGTTTGCCTCCTTCTCCGACCGACCTGACAATCATATGTTTAATCTATATCTTAAATTTAAAAAATAATCTTTTTTTAAGCATAATGGGTTGTTTTGCTGCACAAAATTGACACCAAAATGTCCATAGCATTTTCTTTCTACTTTTTGTTTACCAGGTGCCACTGGTGTGTGCGTTTATTGCTGTATCAAGAGATTTATGGACTTCATCTTCAACGGTTTATATTTATTTGTGTTACTATAGACGGACAAGTCTTGCTGAAACAATGTGATTGTCCTTTTTGTAAAACAAACAAATATAGCAAAAACACATAATACACAGTAGCAAGCACAATTGTTATTACATGCGTTGACTACTACTTACTATTGATATCTATAATATATCTATAAATGCAAAAGCATTTTTTAAAGGAACATATTTTTTTCTTGAAATCTTAAGACAAAAATAAATCAGTTGTTGCATGTTTTACACAAACCACCACCACTGGACTCTAGAGCAGTGGAGACATGTTCTCTGGAATGACGAATCACCCTTCTGTGTCTGGCAATCCGATGGACGGGTCTGGCTTTGGTGGTTGCCAGGAGAACAGTACTTGTCTGACTGCATGGTGCCAAGTGTAAAGTTTGGTGCTGGGGGGAATCATGGTGTGGGGTTGTTTTTCAGGAGGTGGGCTCGGCCGCTTAGTTCCAGTGAAAGAAACTCTTAATGCTTCAGCACACCAAGACATTTTGGACAATTTCATGTTCCCAACTTTGTGGGAACAGTTTGGGGATGGCCCCTTCCTGTTCCAACATGACTGAGCACCAGAGCACAAAGCAAGGTCCATAAAGACACGAATGATTGAGTTTGGTGTGGAAGAACTGGCCTGCACAGAGTCCTGACCTCAACCTGATAGAACACCTTTGGGATGAATTAGAGCAGAGACTGTGAGCCAGGGCTTCTGTTCAACATCAGTGTCTGACCTCACAAATGTGCGTCAGAGAGAATGGTCAAAAATTCCCATAAACACACTCCTAAATCTTTTGGAAAGCCTTCCCAGAAGAGTTGAAGCTGTTATTGGTTGCAAAGGAGGGGGCAATATTATATTAAACCTTTGGATTAAGAATGGGATGTCACTCAAGTTTATATGCGTGTGAAGGGAGGTGAGCAAATACATTTGCCAATATAATGTATCAACCCGATGAACTGTGATGTTGGATGAGACTGCATGACCCTGGATTGCCATCCATTTATTCATCCATTTTATTAAAACTGGAGTAACAAGGTTAAAGCCATGCAGGTGCAGGAAGAACTTTCAAGCTCCACAGAAAACAGCTCCAACTGAGGATCCTCCTGTTACATGGTGACATTATAGCCACTGATATTATTATCCTGCATTACCTTTAACATTCAAACCTGAACTTTTTTAAGTAACTTTTTTTATTATTATTTTAAACAAGGTGGCATAATAAAGGTCACAGATTGGCTGACATTGCCATAAATCGCTGCCTACTTTGCCTCCATTACAGTTGTCTAATATGAATGTAAGACTTTGCCAGAAATTTTATGACTAATGTGCTACCAGTCCCAGCAATGTAGTGTTACTGCACAGATCAAAGATTTTCAGCTCGCTTGTCTTCCATGAAGCCACAGAGCAGCTGGGATCACATTCAAATACACATTGAAAAGCTGATACTTCTACCCTGCTAATACACAGTGGGGCTGTACTGCCTGTACTTATCTTTCAGGCACCATACAGGACAGGAAGCATCGGAAGGAAGGTATAAATGCTATTTGAAGTTTGACTGACAGTGCCGGAGGACATACACAAAAGCCGGCAAGGGAATCTAAGAAAAATACAAATGTAGGATGAGTGTGTGTGTATGTCGGAAAAAGAAAAACTGAAATGTGTTCAATCTAAGAAGGGATTGAACACATTGCGAATAAGGTCTTCATTTCTTCTTTTCTGGTACAAAATGCTGACAAAAACCTAAGGCTACTATTGCTCGACTTCATGGTTGTTGTTGTTAATAATAAAATTTTCGAAGTCAAACACAGTGGGATTATTTTGTGTTTTAGAGACTGTAACAATGTCATCTGTCTCCTGTCATCAGTAACAGGAAAATAAATTGGCCATGTTGATGTTTATGAATGCAGTACAGATGTTAAAGTTTTATGGCTCTCAGTTAATGCAGAAATATTCATTAGAGCCACAGCATCTTTTCCACCAGCACTGTTTGTGAGATTGTGAGCAAACTCAGTGCTGACAGATGCCTGGTTGTGTTTGTGAACGCCTCAACAATGGTAATCTCACAAATTAAACTAACAAGGCTCTTGTCATTTTTAATAACACATAACAAGCACCACATGAGAACAATGTGGCAAAACGTGTTCGAGTTT
This sequence comes from Kryptolebias brasiliensis, assembly GCA_028566095.1. Taxonomy (NCBI): domain Eukaryota; kingdom Metazoa; phylum Chordata; class Actinopteri; order Cyprinodontiformes; family Rivulidae; genus Kryptolebias; species Kryptolebias brasiliensis. Next base: position 25,123,616 of record JAOXNZ010000091.1, read on the forward strand.
TGGCGACAGTGGTAACACAGTTATCATCCTCCCTGTCCTTCTTCACACACAAATGGTCACATCATTTCCACTCCAGCAGCACGTTATTACAACACATCTCAGCTTTTGACAACTGTGGAATATCAGAAACAATCTCACATACAAAATGAATCAACTCATGGCTCAGAAAACGTCTTAAAAACCAAGATGAGGTGAGAGAAGAACTTGAATGTGAATGGAAATCCAAAGGTTGATGTAGGAAAACATAACAATTAAATCAGAAAATGAAACAAAAATGCTGCATAGACTAGAAGAACAACAAGGAAAAAGAAATATCTATAGTAACCAAGACAATTATAACTGGAGAACCTGTATTTTCTGTGAAAGTACAGTCTGAAGGCTGAGTGCAGAATTACTTTGTTTAAATATGCTGAAAAGTAAAAGAAGCAGAACACTGGCTAAAAGAAAAAAAACAAAACAACTGGACTTCTATTCTTTAGTTGAAGACTACAGAATAGTAGTCAAGTTGTTTTATTTATTCATTATTTTTAGTTTTTAGAATTGCCATGATTGAGAATCTACCCCAGCATAAAATAAACAGACCACTAGTTGAATGCCAAAAACACCAAAACGATAGCAAAAGGCTAAAAGTACCAAAATACTAGCAAAAAGTAGCATACCACTAGCTACAAGTTTAAAATTGTAAAAGGACAGCTAAAAGTAGCAAAAAATCTACCTAAAGGCCTACCTAAAAGTGTCAGAACAATCGCTAAAAAAGAGAACAATGTTTTGAAGGAATTGAAGAAATCTCAATGTTTTTCCATTGGACAATATCTGTAAATAAAGGGTAATAGTTTGAAAAGTGTAAAATTTACATCTCCTGAATGAGATGAACATTTCGAAACAGAAAAACTATAGTGTGAATGCTGAGTCACCATTCACACAGGGAACAAGAATCCGGACTGATACTGATGATAATGCAAGAATATGACAACAGGACAAGATTAAACTGGGGCTATAAATATACACAAAAGTAATGAGACATGATACATGTATGTGTAAATAAAAAATTAGGATCAGGTAAGTGGAAGGAAACGGAAGACAAACTGACACAGATTTTCCAAAATAAGATAGGAAGTAAAGTTAACCAAAATATAAAACAAAATTGGGAAACATCATAACCAAAAGCACATCAAACTAAACTAAAATGGGACCAATAATCTTCACACTATGACCATGACAGTACCCCCCCGTGAGGAAAAACACCTGATTTCTCACAAAAGTAAAGTGTTTATTCTTAACTGGGTGGGTGGAGAGAGCCAGACAGGCGAGACAGTTCTAAAGGATGACCTGTGTTCCAGAATAAAATGAGAAGGAAAATTTTACCAAAATGTTAAACATAACCAGGTGAAAACATAACCACAAATAAACTAGAACAAAACCAAAAATCTTCACACCATGACAGGAAAAAATGTGTACTGAGGTGAATCAAAGACAAATTTATTCTAAGAACATTTCAAATATATTATTTCTCTGTAGATGGAAATATTGTCCTTGTACTGCAACATTATTTTCATTTAAGAGTGGACTCATCAAAAAGGGTTAACTAGGGTCCTGTCCCTGCTCTATGTCACCTCTTGGGAGGGACAAAACAGCTGAAACATGCTCAGGCTAATTCACCAACTTCTTCTGTGCAGACGACCACCAAATAATTGGCCAGCTGAAAGTGTTAATGTGAAACCATGCAGTTCTCCTCCTTTCCCTTCGTTAAAGTTGCAAAGACAGCAGTCCTGCTTTTGTAGTGGAATTAAGAAAAAATAGAAAATGTCCTGGTTTGAGAATTAGGGAAATGTGATATGTGGACTACAATATAGAGGGCCCACAAAGTGAAGAGTGTGAGCGCTTAGCATGAGTTGATTCCCATGTTGACCCGCCATAATTACAATAGGATTTCTCCCTCTTCTTTCTTCCCATGATGAAAAGGTTTTATTGTTTCGCAGATTTATGTGAAATGAGGCAAAAGAAGGGATCAGCATTGGTTGATGAAAGAATTCACTCTGAAAAGTGCTGCCGCTGCAAGTAAAAAGGGAAAAAAAAAAACGATTTTATTTTCATCTCATTGCAGAACCATCACTCTCCCACTTTCAGTCTTTCCACTTCCTACTCTCCCCTACTGCCTTTAACTCCGGTATCCGTACAGTAGACCGGCATCAGAAGCTCTATAGAAAATTCACAGGAGGGTGCATGAAGATTTGTTTGTCAGTGCATTGTGATCTCCTGAGATGAGCTCCCACAGTGGGTGTCAGTGCTGCTTGGAGCGAGACAGCTGCATGTCGTCGTGTTTTGCTGAGCTTTTAAGAAATGCTTCTCTGTGTGTGGTTTGTGTGTGTGTGTGTGTGTGAGCTGCTCTGCATTACTGTAAGCCGCCTGTGGTCGACAGCCCGTCTGTTCCTACGGGATGTGGCATTTCCTTCTGTGGTGCCATTGTGATCCAGCCTATTTGCAAGTCCAGGTCCATAAAAGAGCAAAAGTCAGAGAGAACTTTGCCAAAGCTTGATAATACAATTTACATTGAAAGCCCCAGTTCACAATGAAAAGATGAACAAAAGCTCCAGTGCTTGACAAAGTGCACTGCACACGAGCTATTTCATCGGCACAGGGGAAACGCAATAGCAGCAGACGGCCGAGTTCCTCCAGCGGGCTGCTCAGCATGTGGACCGGAACAGTGTTTACAGAGTATTTCATAGTCACAAGGATCATTACTCAGAATCCATAATGGAGTTTCTCTCTGCAAATGACAGCTCTTTAATGAGGGACTATTTCTACTGTCTCCACGGCGTCCTCAAAAGTTTTCCAAATTTAATTTTCTCTGTGCATACAGCACCTGTATGCATCATGCCACTGACCTGATCAACTGCCAGATAAGAAAATATAAATATATGTGCTGCTGATGAAGAACAGGGCATGTGCTGGTTGGCTTTTCAAAGAAAATTGATAAAGTCTAATTATGACCCAGAGAAGAGGCTTTTTGCAATTTTAGAGGACATAAATAATCCAAACATGATGAGGAAGATGGCTAACAAAACCAAACCAAAATAATACATTTATTTACTTGCAGATGACAGGATGGAATTGAATATTTGCATTATGTTTTGGTATGACATGGAATTATGAGACTGAGCAACAATGTGTATGCAGATGTGTGTTCTTTTAGGGTTTTTCCTGTTTAACTGTCTGAACTAGAGATTAAATTATTAGGGTTCTTCAGTGGCTGATGCCGATCTGTAAAAATCAAGGGCAGCCAGTGGCCAATTTATAAAGCTGATTTATTTGTTTTTAGCTCATAAATGTTACAGTTTACTTGATTAAAAAATAAATGAAATAATCAAATAATAAATGATTTGATTTCAATGCGTTTTAAAATTGACTAAGTTATAACCATTGTTGTATTGGCTAAGGTTGGATGGCTGTGGTGGCCATCTTGATTTGTGTTGATTACGAAAGTTAAACAGTTGTAAATGTACATCCAATGATGAGCGTTTCATTAAACTCCTTCCAGTGGTTAAGAAAATATTTGCTAAAAGATTGACAAATAAACACACACCTTTCATGGTGGCAGGTGATAAGATACAATGTAAATTCCCCTGAGAAATGCAACACTGTTCTTCTAAAAATAAGCATGAGATTCTGGTTAACATTCTTTGGGGTCTAACAGTGTTGTACTAAAAAAAGCCACCCTGCAGCCATCAGCTGAAACAACACTGTGCTGCCCACAAATGTACTTGCCTTTGATTCGACTTGATGTTCTCGTGTTGGGTTGATGCTAATTATTTGAAAAATGGCAAAAACTGATCCAATCAATGGCCAACTTTTGGTCCAAACCCACATTCTGAGGTATTATTACTGATTTGTTTGTTCTGTCATTGGCTGGAGGACAGAGAGTTGTTCATTTCCTTCTGTGTGAAGCACCATGCTGCTGTGTTTGTCTTGGCTGAACAAGAGAGAATCAAGCCAATCTTTTACCTCACAGTCCCATCAGACTACGTGGAAGCTGGAAAGGGTGACCAACATGTAATTGCTACAGAGAGATTTATTTTTTATGTGATTTGTGTTGTTTTGCTCTGATAATTTGAAATAAAGCATCAAAAAAATAACTTTTTGAAAGTATCAAGTAAACATCTTTTGTTAAGTCTCCATTCATTCTCAAAGCACCTAAAATACATTCTGACATTGAGGATACAAAGCGCTAAATGGCTTTAGATGTTTTTTTTCTTTTTGTCTTCCTCCAAACTCATCTTAGACTGTGCAACAAACTAGAAATACTCCTCTTTGCTATTTTTGCCTTTCAAAAACTCAACCTTTCAATCAAAATCCCTTTTATTCCAAAATCCATTTTAATTTATAGTTATTTATTATTATACTCTCTCTTATTAGTTACCCTGAAATCAGCAAAGTGCATTTTCTTTTATTTGCATTTTCAATATTGTCTAAACCTTTTTCTGATTTAGGCTTCTTGATTAAACAGACTTCTGACATGGTGTAATTGCACTACACTTGTGTGCAACTTTACTCAATTATCTAGATTACACCTATCCAAAGCGTGGTGGTGTTTGATAAAAGACTGCATATGTATAGGTTGTCGCTTTGTCACCTGCTGCTGTGTGAGTAAACCTGCATAACTTACAACAAGTGTTGATTACCTTGATGGGATCAAAATTAGAACTAATTGTGGTTTTAATTAAGCGAATAGTGTTCCACTTTGTGTTCTTTGTTTCAGCTTTGCTTGCGTTTGTTAAAAGGGCTTTGCTGTGGGATGTCATTGCTCTTTACTGAAACACTCTCTGACGTAATGTGACATTTTAAACTGGACATTTAAATCTCTGCTTGGAGCGACATCCACTTGATGACACGGTACACTACACAGAACACACTATTAAAAGCCTTATCGGTTCTAATTAAGCCCTTTAAAAAAATCCATCTGAATCGGACTATGTAGCAGAGCTGGTACCTGCCACAGCAGCAGTCACAGTGCTCCTCTACAGCTACTTTACCTCTTGTTCCCTCACACCAACAGGTGTTGGCTGGTGTGTGTTGGTGAAGGAGATCAGAATTCAGAGATCTGCTCCCTGCTGCCGTGTAAAACCTTTCTCTGTGATTCGAGCTATGACTTTTTCAACCTGCATGTTCTGTTCTGTCTCACGTTTTCCTTGCAACTGAAAAGAGAGAAGGACGGGTAGGTGTTTGTCTCCTCATAGCACAGATGACGACTTTTGGTGCCTGGGTCCGTGCCTCCAAGTGGGAACTAAGGGACACGCCTGCCCAATGCTTTATTAGACCAAACACGTCCTCAGTGTTACTGCTGAGGGAAAGAAAAAAAACAGCGAGTTGATTTAATTCTCCCCTGCCTGACTGGTAAATGTTAGATTATTGATGGCAGGTGGGTCATTAGAAAGTAGGAGAAGATGGACGAGGCTGTTAAAAGAAAAGTGCTCTGTTGCTGTTTTATGTAGATGTCACTGCAGACTGCCACAAAGCAACGCTGAAGGGTATCTTGAAAGTGACTCAGATCAATGCAATCCTGTGAAAGGACTTCAGAGAAATGATTAGGTTTATTGAAAACACTTGTTTGATTATTTTCTGCCCTGTTTGTGACAGCTGACAAACAGCTTCATGAGAAAATGACATGGAGTCTAACCTAAATCGCTTGTTCTGTATGGTGCGTTTGTTGGGTATTGTTCCCAGCGGAGCAACTGGCTGTAAAAGGCTGCTGCAGAGAGGTAAACTCCTTTGTGTTTAAAAAAAGCAAACACATAAGCATATGTCTGCTTTTAAACTCTTTGGGGTATTAAAGAAGACATCTTATGATCTTTTTCACTAGTTGGTAAAATTAATCAAAGTCTTAATGAAATTTGATGTGCTTCGGTCAAAAGTACCACAGAGATGTTTTATAACACCTTTTTTTTCCAAATAGGAATTTCCAGCTCATTTTAAAGCAACTGGTTGATCGAGGATACAAGCGGCTGAAATGAGCTTCCTTCGTAGGGTGGATGGGCTCAGCCTTAGAGATAAGCTGAGGAGCTCCGACTAGAACTGCTGCTCCTTCGCATTGAAAGGAGTCAGTTGAGGTGGTTCGGGCATCTGACTAGGATGCCTCTTGGACGAATCCCTTTGGAGGTTTTTCGTGCATGCCCCACTGGGAAGAGATCTTGAGGCAGACCCAGAACTCGCTGGAGGGATCATGTATCCTCTCTGGCCTGAGAACGCGAGGTGTTCTCAGGCCAGTCTGTTGTCTGTCCGGGTCGTGTGCCTGCTGAAGAATAAGGAGAAACCTACTGTCCACACCATGCACAATGCTGTCTGTTGGTCTGGTAATCATAAAACTGCTGGTTGTGTAACCCAAAAATAAGTCCAGCTTGCAATGTCTTGCAACATTAGTTCCATCAGCAACATTTTTAGGACCCAAAAAAAAAAAATCAGAGTGGCCATGCAGCCCCTCTGTCACACAGTTTGAGAAGTACATTATTTTCATTTGACCTTACATATAATACAGTTACACAAACCTGCAAATTAATACCTGGTGTGAGCACAAAAAGACATAAACACACAAAAAAGATAGAAAAAACAAAGCTTTATTACCTGAGGAATGAAGCTGTTGCTCATTCTGTTTGACTTTTGTTTCGATTGAGTGATATCTTTCTCCAGATGGCAGGAGATTAGACAGCCCATGGGAGAGGAGAGAGGGATTTGATGACTTTCTAATTAAAATGATTCAATAAACTATTCAGTACCATCCATCTATCCATTTGTTCTTTTTTTAAACCTATTTATTCAGGATTATTGCAAACTGGTGTCTATCTACAGCAGT
>JAOXNZ010000091.1:25144975-25163091 GCA_028566095.1 Kryptolebias brasiliensis
AATGCTAAAGGCCAGAAAATATTACTAAAGGGTGACTTTTGTTATTTTTTTATTTTTTTCTCTCTCTCTTCCTAAAAAATTTAATTTTGAGGAATGGAGAGAACCCAGGAGAGATAAAGAAGATGTGGTTTATTTAATTAGCTTTAACAAACTATTCATCTAGAGCAAACAGCAAAAATAAGGACCACCATCTCAACCTGGTCCTTTACCCTCTCAAACACAAACAAAAACACCTTGAAATCAGTGACAGAAAAACAAGGATTATATTAAGTCTTGAGGAAGGTTAAAAACATGGTCTGTACTGCCTTATTGGCAGTGTAGAACAACTGTCTGATTCTGACTAAAATGTTTCTTTGTCAGATTTTCAAGGTCAAAAGTTGTGCCGGCAAACATGGCACAAAACTAACACAACTGTCAGTTCAAAAGTAGCATATTAAATATGCTAAATTTGTCAATATTGTGAAAGAAAAAAGGTAAAGCATTCAGCAATCCACAAACATGCAACAAATGTTAGTTAAATTCTGTCATGCAAAAGACAAGAAACCCTACCTTGTGTATTCTTGCAGATGATGTGATGTTAAATACAGAAGTATCTTACAGTGCCCTTATTTCACTATAAATGACAGTTTATGGCACTTTGATCTCAATCACTAAGTCAAAATTACACTCTGAAAAACATCTGTTTCTGATCAAGAGTAAGGTTTACCATGAGAAAACAAAACTTTTTTTTTTTATGTATTTCATGATGTTGATCATCAGATGGCTATAATTCATTTTGCTTGTGTTGATCTGTTTAGGCAAGCTGCTATTTATTAAAAGTCAGTTTCATAACTTTGTGTGTCCATATTCATTGCTTAAGTACAATGTTGCCTTGAGAACATGCTTCAAACTATTCATACCATTTTAAATCATGTTCCCTGTTCTTATTTACTTATCCTAAAGTATCCTGTTTCTGTAAGCACACATTCCTGCAGTTCAAATGAGAGGCAAAGTCACCAGGCTTCTGGAAAGTGAAATAAATTCTGCTTCATGCCACACCTGCTTCACTGGAGTCTTATTTACATTTGTAATTTTAATATTTAGTTTTTACTATAAAAACTGCACATGTAAAAATTAATCACACTGCTGCCATATAAGGAGTGAGCAAGCAGCTAGTCTGCTGTGGAACACATTTAGTTTGAGAGTGAAAAAGAAAACAAAAGCATGCAACTTTAAAGAAAGAATGTGTAAGAATGAGGTAAATCTGTAAATGCTTCCCTTTACTAAACACAACACCTAATTAGTCTTTAACAGTCCTAGCGGTATAGTAGACAAATTGTTAATTTTATACTTATGTAGTCTTATCACTGTTTCAGAACATGAAGTTGTTTAGACAGTTTGGCTAAAAAAATAGTTTTAGCCTTGGGGTGTGGAGTGTGTTAAAACAGAAACACCAAAGACAAATGTTGAAGGACAAATTCAGGATTGGACACAAGTGGACTTGCAACCGTTTAATGGTATAAAATAACAGGGAAACTAAATGTTCCAAAAGAAACTGATTACTCTCAGATTTTCTGATTCAAACTCTTCTTCCTTTTTTTTTTCAAGCCACTGACAAAGGTATGCTTCCCCATCTTTGGAGGTCAGATTTTATTCTAGATATTAGAGGGGAGAAATTGCTAGAAAATTGCTTGAAGAAGAATGATAGTCGTATTGATTCCCTGGTATTCAAAGTAAGAAGGCCTCAATATAAATCTGATAGCTGACTTTTAAACATGGTTTGCTGGAATATCGATTGAATGGCTTTCACTCTTGGAAGTGTGTAATCCAATAATATAGCAGAGGTTGACTCTGTAAAAAATGACAAGGGTTGTTCAGAAAGACTGGTTCGGATTAAACAGTAAATCATCAACGCTTAAGTCGGAAAAGGAGTAAAGGAGTAGACTTCAGTGAGGCTCTGTTGCTGGGGCAAAAACGTAAGGAGATAAATTGCTATTCAGAATTTTTACAGCTTGACTAATGACCCCCCATACACTACTCTGAATATATACATACACACATGCGTGCATCTTAAATATATATATATAATTTTAACAAAAACACTGAAGTACCCATACCTTATTGCCAATACCAGTAGAATTTCCACATTAATGACAAAGTAAAACACAAATAAAAAAAATGCTAGCTCAGCTAAAGATTTTACTCAAAACAATTGTAACTTTTTTCCTTAATATAGTTTACAATTTCCTCTCAGTCATTCATTTTTCATCACAATGGTGACAGGACCAGGCTAAAGCAAGAGACAAAAAACAATAGGTAAAAACAATTCTGTTGTCTGTTGTTCTGGTTTCTGGGGCACCAAATGATAAGGGGAATGTTGGAATACCCTGCTATAATATTGTTTTTTAAAAGCTCTGTTTTGCATTTCTACACAAATCCACCACAAATGGATTTAAAAAAAAAATTGCACTTTGAAAAGTGAGTTCAAAAATGTCAGTTTTTCTCATTCAAAACTCAGTTTGTGTGTAGATGAAAAATGCAAAAGCATCAGAAAATCTGTTTCTGGAAATACCTGGAATAGTGTTGACTAGTTGTACGTCTTCCATCAGTTTTCTCTAAACTCGCACCAAAGTTCTGTTTTACTGCAAACTAATATAAGATTACCAGCTTTATATTATCATGGTAATATTAACTAATTATATTTGTGCTCCTAAACACAGTAGTCTGTGTCCTAAATGCACAATACAGCAAAATACACATCAAACAGGAAGGTTGTATGCAGTATTTGTCAATTACTGGATGATGGCAATTACATAGACTCAGATGGATGTTTTCTTCAACAGTAAAATAGAAATTAATTAACTAAATTAAACAAACTTTTGCAATATCTGTACAAGACATGTTTATAGTAGTTTTTGTTTTAATCTTTGCACAATGGAGGTCATTTTAAAAAAGTATTTTCAAAATAACATTTTTTACTACGTATAAAAGAAAAGAAAAACAGCTTATGATGATAGGTCATGTTTATTTATTTATCTATCTTTGGAGGGGGGATGATTATAAAGCCAGTATTCATTAATCTTGGTTCTGAGCATGAAGCTAACAAAATACCTTCTTGTCTCTTTGCTCGTATCAGGGAGAGAAGTGATAGATGAAGACACTTGTGCAGCTCGAGGGCCTGGTGGAGCATCCGTCTAAATATAGATCATGTCAGGGCAAAAATGCACCTCGACGGCTGTAAAAACAAGCGAGCTAAAAATACCAGCAGCCTTAAATGACCATGAGGGAGGAAAAGTGAGAGGAAAGGGGGTGTGCTTTTTAACACAACTCTCTGTCATGTTTTCTTTTCATCTTCAAACATTAAGCAGTTCTTTGGCTCTCTGCCAGCTCAAACACAGACTCTCTCCATAAAAAGAAGACACTATCTTGTGAAAGACTAATGCAGAAGCCGTAGAGCGTGTGGATGCAGTTCTTAGTGTGTGATTCCCCGTATTTATGTATGTGCATCAGAGCTGTGTTTGTGTGGGAACGTATGTGCATGACTGCATATATGAATAAAATACAGTGTAAAATGGTGAGAACACCTACTGTATGTCCTCAAGGTCAAAGGAGACCAAAGACCAAATAGGGATTTCCATAACCTCTCTCTCTCTCTCTCTCTCTGTCTTTCTTTCTCTCACACACACACACACACACAGATATGTATATGGCGAAACATCTTGTGGGACACACTTGAGTCTCTCATACTAACCATCTTAAAACCTCAAGGGCCTTTTCTGTTAATGCAACCCATCACTTTCCCTCAGCTGTGGTAGATGGAATTTCTTTCAGCGTTGCACTTTCCCGTGTGGAGCATTTTGGGCTAAGTAGTCCAAATAACATGGCTCTAAAAGCCTTGAGAATAGCTTCTACAGCTTGCATTTTACCTTTAGAAGCCTCTCCTCTCCTGGCCACTTTAGTCTCTATTTCCTTCCCACTTTCTGCCTTTTAACAGTGTTAGAGGGTCTCTCTTCCATCATGCATCACGGCATTATCAAAGCCGACCACCCATTTGTGATTGTTAATCAGGCCGATGGAGGTGTGAAATGGAGTGTTCGCACTTGGCATTGCAGAACACTTGTTGCTGCAGTCTTTCTAGTTTGGTTATGGTCAGCCATTTTGAAATGTGCAGGTGACTGTCATATAAATAAGAACAGTCCATTAGCTTACCTCTTAGGATTGTATTACTTCAGGCCTGAGTTTTAAAACTAGTTTTTTTCTACAAGTTTGTAAGAGTGATTTGCCACTGTAGCAGGCTACAGTTTCGGATTTGAATGAAAGCCATAATTCATCTGTATTCAGTGAATACTATTGCCTCTAACCATTAAGAAGAAGATAAGGAAAAGTAGCATCTTGCCCAAATGATAGAACAAGCAAAAAGAACGGCCATTGTGGTGGTGCCATGGTAAAGCTCTGCCGCAGTGTCGTCTCCCTGTGAGTGTTGTTCTCTTTGCTTTTTCATTTCATAGCATGTAATCACGACTACAAGCCTCGTCTCTGAAGTTGTGCCTGTGGTTATTAAAACGAGTGGGGTAAACATGCTGTCAATAAGGCTAATTTAACACATGCCAAGATGACTGGCCTTAGAAAGCACTACCAATTGTGCCCAGTTAGGAAAATAACAAGACAGTCGATTTGTTTTTTAACCCCCCAGCTGGCGCAGCTGTTTATGGCCAGGAGGCCGACACCAAGCTTTGGCTTATTATTAAGTTGGGTCATCAGTCTAAACGCTAATTAGAAAAGTCTCCCCACTGGCTTTAGTGTGTGTACTGACTTGTTAAATACAAGAAAGGTGTTAAAAAACCCTCCCCTCCCTCAAATAATGGAAACTCTTACTTGTACTTATTTGGATGTTAAAATAATCTTTTCTACTCCTCTGGTAGTCTATAAGCAGCTACAGCTGAACTGGAGTGATAACACTTCATTCACCACAAGGAAGCCAATGCAGGCACCTTAAACTTATTTCCTTGTCGGGCTACCTCCATTGTAAGGTCTGTGTTTTGTACTGTGCCCCTCAAACTGATTCAGCTTAGAGAAAGTGAGAAAAAAGACTTATGCAATTATTGAAAATGCAATTCCTAAAATATGTTGCCTGTGAATTATCAAAATACAACTCATGTTTTCTTTTTGGATCATGACTGAAGGGTATTTACACCATTTTAAGAAAAACTAAATCATAAAAGTGAATAATATCATGACAGAAAATTATTGATATGTTAAATAAAGATAACCCTAAAATGGATTTAATCTAGTAATTTAACATTTTTGTCTTTTGGCAATTTGCTAGTCTGGAGTATACAGGTGTGTGTTAACACAATACAAGGAGTAAATACATCAGCAATGACCTTAAAGAAGCAGCTGTAGCTGCCCATCAATATGGGTAAAAGGTCATTTACAAACAAGTTGGAGTCTGTCATTCTTTAGTGAGGAAAAATTACTCACAAGTAGAAAACATTTAAGACAGATGCCAATCTTCCCAGCAGGTGGATGAAACAGCCAATTCACTTCATTCAAAATTCAGACTATGTAATGCAAAGAGAAAATGCAAAATACAGCAGAGCTCCATCTCAGACTCTCAGGCCTCAGTTTGCAGGCTAAATGCTTAACCCTCCCATGACCTTTGGGTCAAACTGACAAGGGCTTCTCTATCTCTCTTCATTTTTCTCTCTTTTGAGGGCTTCTGGAGGGTTAACTTCATGTCAGTACAACCAAACAAAAAGACTGAAAAAGTATGGTTTGAAAGTGTTGGCAAGAGAAAACCTCATCTGTCTAAATATAACATGGCAGCATGACTTATTTTTTCAAAGTCCTGTCTGAATGAACCACAAGACCTTTGGAACAATGTAATTTGGACAGATGAGACCAAAGAAGAGATGTTTCACCGTAATGCACAGAGCCATATTTGACAAAGAGAAACATACTATCAAGCATGGTGGCGGAGGTCAGATGATTTGGGCTTGTTCTGCAGCCACTGGACCTGGATGTCTTGCAGTCACTGAGTCGATCATGAACTTCTCTGTAGAATAAAGGATTCTAGAGTCAAATATGAGGTCATCTGTCTGACACCTGAAACTTGGACCGAACCGGGTCATGCAGCAGGACAGTGAGCCCAAACACATTAGCTAATCTACAACCGAATGACTGAAAAAGAAAAAAATTAGGGTGATGCAATGGTTCAGTCGAAGTTAGACCTTAACTTGACTGAATTATTGTGGTGAGAGCTAAGAAACAGCTGTGCAGAAATTAATGTTGGTTTTATGATTCAGAGGCTTGTGTGTGTGTGTGTGTGTGCATGTTTATAGTTTTGAAAAGGTTGCCTTGAAGAAAAGTTATGAGTAGCTTTTTCTTGATGTGTATGGGACTATTTAAAAATGCTGAAGTCACAGTTACTAGCAAACACCAAACCAGCACTACCTCTCAAATTGAAAAATATAAATTTAAATAAGCCATATAAATTAAAGATTATTTTCAATTAAAATATGGGCTGTACCAAATCATTTCTATCTTTATTTGTCCTCTATTCTCCCTGATTTTCCTAATTGTTGAATTTTCTAAAGCATTGCTGCTAAAAATGTGAAAATTAAAGGTGTTCAGGCTAACAGAATAGTAAAATATAACAAAGGCTTCAGGCTCTCTAGAGAGCTTAGAGGTATATTGCAAGGTTTGAACAACTTGCAGGGCAAATGTCGGCAATAGGCAACATTTTTTTTTCTTTTCTTTTTTAACAATGTAAAGATTTTGCTGTCAAATTAAAGTTGTAGTCAAATACACGTAGTGAAGTGATCTGTATGTTGATTTTATTTTAGAGTCACAGTTTCATATGCACAGTCCATCTTATGTGGTGCTGTTAGGATAGAAAAAAATAGTCTCTGCTACAGCCACAAATCAGGCTTTCAAGCAGTCAAATGTTTTAGTGTTAAAAGGTGTCTGCTTGTATTGTCGCTATTGAGCGTGATTGGAATTTGTCTGCACGGCTGCAAGAGCGTCAACAAATTCACAAGCTGCATTTTATCAAAGCTTTGTGAGGTTAAGAGTGCAGCAGGCGAGTTCAGAATCATTTCACATGAAGCTTGCAAGTGTTTACCTAGCAGTAAATATAAAAGACAGATCTTTAAGATGAATTTTCACGTCGAAATAAAGGACAATGACACTACAGATGGGCACAGACATAATGGCTAAGTGCTTTTATGTGATGGTCCATTTTCCTTTCTTTTCTGTGTTACTAGTCTTGAATAACATTAAAAATTAAAATTGGACAGTATACATTTTCTTACCTTTACCGACCTCATTGACAGCTGATGTAGCACTCTCAAGACCAAAGAAAACCTACTACATATGTAAAAACAGTATGACTATATACTATATTGGGCTCACAGAATTACATGTAAAAGTTTTTTTTTTTATTATTTATTTTATTTTTTATTTTAATTTTAAATTCTACAGTGTGTGCCGTCCTTTAGATTTAAGATACCCCACAAAGTAATAATTAAGGATGTTCCGAGCTGGTATTGGATTAGAGTGCTGATCAAGGCATTTTTCATCAATCAGAATCAGAGTAATACCTCATTGTGCCCCTGATCACTGTTGTTGAAATGCAGTAACACTCTAGAGGAAACACTAAAGACAAGAGACTAGTTTCCACAGGACAGCAATGAGGCAAAAAGGATTAAAAATCAGGTGATCTAATTTATCAATCTGGATGACCAAGCTATTGCAGCGGTAGAAAAATAGTTTTGTCACCTTTTGGAGCGGTTGCGGCCACAGTATGCCCTATCCTCTTGAGACTACATAAACGATACAACACTAATCTGGCTGTTTAGAAAGTTTGCCATCACCTGGCATATATTTTTTCCTTTTGAAATTAAAAAAACAACTTGAGAAACAACACAGATACAGGTTTTCTGTTCTGCAATGATGAGCAACTGAGGTGTCAAGCACATGATGGCAATGATTTTATTAACTTTAACGTTTTAATGTAATGTAATCTCTATATCTGTGCTGTCATAAAATGCAAAACACAAGTATCGACTGAGACTTGGTACTGACTGATCTTTATTTTTAAATAACTCAAATCCGTATTGGGGACATCTTGATACAAACATCCCCATAAACAGTAATTTTGTTTTTATTGCTATGACATCATGGAATTAACTGATTTAGAATTAAATAAGTGGACAATGGCTCAAACTAAATGGTTCATGTTGTCATGAATCATTTTTATAAGACATGTTACACCTAGTTAGTATATTATTTGAAGTTTTTTTTGTTAGAAATAGAAATTTCTTTTTGTTAGAAAACTCATCAGCATATTGGTTGTGATGGTAATGTCTGAGCAGTGACAAGTTCTCGTTTTGATACATCTAGTTTACATTACTTAGAATGCCTTTACCTTTACAAAACTTTTAGGTCATCGTATTAGTCAATAAAATTAACTAGTTACTGACAGAAAATACATATGAATTGGCCATGGTGCAAGCAAGTTCCAACATCAACAAAGTAAATTTACCATTTATATTGGCATCCTAGATGCAATAAACTCACTGGAATCCCCCTCGTAAAGAACAGGGAATGCTGTGGATATAATATCACTATATCACTACAAGAGTTGTACAGGAAGTAAAGAAGTAGTTCAGTTACCAGGTTCTGAATCCCTTATGAATCCATCCAGTGGCCATTTGAGGCCAGTACAGCTTTTATTTAGTTAATGCTTCCTGGAAAGATGACACTTCTAAATCCGGCAGTCATTCATGAAAACTAGTGTTTATGTCAAGTGTCACAGATGAAGGTGGGTGGAAGGTTGAACCCAGGTGCAGGCAAACGGGACTCAGAAAACTGATCAAAGCTATAACTTTTGTTAGCCAAACTAGAAAAACAGCAACAATAGGGCCAGTATCCCAGATATCTATTTGACATGATACTTTTAACTTATGAGTGCAGCCTACAGTTTCCCATGGGAGAGCAGTATGTCATGCTAAATCTAAATAATCTGAATATATGTTCATGACTAATAAACGGGGATGTGCATTTTGAGCAAAAACACTCTTCAAATTTGTCCAGTAATTATTTGAGATTTTTGATTAGTTTCTTCTAATCCCCCCACCAACCGGCCACCTCTACAAACTTAAGCCAAACTTACAGTGATTTATGCTTCTCACATTACACACTTATTTCTTCCTTTTCTCATGCAGGGCTAATTAATGTAGCACAAATGTCAACACAACAAATGGTTGAAAAAGCAAAGAAAGCATT
Source organism: Kryptolebias brasiliensis (assembly GCA_028566095.1). Lineage (NCBI taxonomy): Eukaryota > Metazoa > Chordata > Actinopteri > Cyprinodontiformes > Rivulidae > Kryptolebias > Kryptolebias brasiliensis. The sequence goes on from JAOXNZ010000091.1 coordinate 25,154,243, forward strand.
TTAACAAGTGTAATCGCCACATCTCCTTTATGATTTAAGACTGTTGGCTGTTTCATGCTTTAGCTGAAAATGGCTGTATCTGTGGCGGTGTTGCAGTGGTCAGAGCTGTCACCTCCCAGCAAAAAGGTTGTGGGATCGCCTCCTGGCCTGTGGCCTTTCTGGGCGCAATTTACATGTTCTCCTCATGCATGTGTGGTACTCTGGTTTCCTCCCACAGACTAGAAACTTGCATGTTAGGTTAAGTGCAAACTCCAAAATGTCCCTAGGTGTGAGAGTGTTTGTCTCTATGTGTCCCTGTGATGGACTTGTGAACTGTCCAGGGTGTACCCCGCCTCTCTACAGTGACTGCTGGAGATAGGCACCAGCTCCCTGTGATCCAAAAACAAAATGGATGGATGCACTTGTGGAACAGGAGCAAGGTACTGAAAATAGAGGAAGAGAAACAAACTAAACAAATTTTTAGGGCGGCAGTGGCTCAGGAGATAGGGGCTCGTCCTGTAACTGAAGGGTTGCTGGTTCAGACCCCTGCTCCATCTGTCTCAGCCGTTGTGTCATTAGGCAAGACACTTCACCTGCCTTGCCTACTGGTGGTTGTCAGAGGGCTCGGTGGCGCCGGTGTAGTGGCAGCCTCACTTCTGTCTGCCTGCCCCAGGGCAGCTGTGGCTACAATGTGGCTTACCACCATCAGTGTGTGAATTAATGGGTGAATGACTGAATGTAGTTTAAAGCGCTTTAGGGTCCTTGGGCTAGATAAAGATGCTATACAAGTGCAGGCCATTTACCAAACTAAAGTGTCCGTCCCATTTTGCTAGTATCGGTCCAATACCAGTTCAGATGATATCAATGTTCAGTTTGATCTGCACAGTACTATTGGTGAGTTGATTATAGATGAGGGGCAGGTGTGTACAGAGTTCTAAGAAGATCTTAAGGCAAGCATGAAACAAGAACACTTACCTAAAAATATTCTAAATACAAAGAAACTAACAAAAAACAAACAGGAAACTGAATTGAATTGACAGAAACCAATGCAAAATCCCACAATCAGGACAGTCAAATACCTCACTGCTAAAAAAAGTCAGGTAAAAGCTAAAGTTTATGTTGGCATGTGTTTACAACATCAAATGCTTTATGAAACAAAGCTGGAACTTCCACTTTGTTCAGCCTATCCTGCTGTGTTGAAGTAAAGATCAGTCGTTCCTAAGAATAATGATTTGGCTCTATGTTGTAGATGCCAATAAAGTTACACCGTAAGAAAAAGGTCAAATGATTGTACTTTTTACCTTCTATAAGAAAACTGACAGTGATGGCTGGCCCCAGTGGCCCAACATGAATCAAAGCAGAGAGGTAGTACAGCAAACTGCAGTGGCTCTACCCGTTAGGAGGACTTTAAATCACTTTATGAATCACACCATTTAACAAGCATTCACCTTTTGATGAATATCTGTCAGCTGATAGTAATTTACATCACATTCTCCATGTTTGATGTACCCGACCCTGAACAGTCATGCTGATCACTATAGATTCCAACGTATGAAAGACATATTCCGCCCAGTCAGTCAATTTTATTATTGTTTCACTGCCACAGGAAAGAATCCTTACTGTCTTAACAGTTCACCTATGTGAATGTAAATGTCACTGGTTTTGCTATGCATTCCAAGTTGTGCACTTCACAACAGTTATCTTTGCACATCTTCGCTAACAGTGATGTAATCCCTTCTGCGAACATCTATAATTATCACCTCATCTTTCCCATCAAGTCTAGAAAACAGACACACTTAGCATATTGTTCATTATAGGTTGAAGAATGAAAGGTGGATGACAACATGCTTCTGATGCACCCATTAATTTAGCATCTCATCACTAGGCTGCAATTTTTGCTTTGACGAGAGGCTCACATTTGCTTAAGCATGAAGGGGAAGGAGGTGGGAGAAAATGAGGGGGAAATGACAACTTTAATAAGGCAGCTGATAAGGAAACGAGTGAGTGTAACCTGCATGAACTCCTCCACCTGAATCTGTATCCTTCATTTTCTTCACTTTCCTCCCTCGATTTCTCTCTACCCCTCCCCATTATTACAGAATTGCAAATCCAGCCATGTGTTACCTTACATGCAAGGTTTTAGATAAGGAGCAGGGTGTTGGACATATCAGCAATCTGAGCATGATGTTCACTTCATATTATTTATTTTATTTCTGGGTTTATTTATCTCTCCAGCCCTGCTTGAATATATGTTTTCTTGTTTATGTACAAGTGAAGGTGAGATTTCTTTCTTGCTCTCAGGTGATAAAGATGGATAGCTTGTTTTGTGTTTGATCTTGCTCAGATTGCATTGTATTCATGCATGCACTCGAATGATGGGCAAACAGTGCAGATATTCCTTCCCCTTAAATATTTGTGGGCTTTTGGGAAGATTTTTTTGAAGTGTTCTGCCACGTGAGTATAACTCTAATTGTACAATGTTGGTGTCAAGACGAGGAGATGAAACTCATTGACACGGAGACACTGTTTGGGTTTGGCCTGAGTCAGCAGACAATGATAGCTGAGCCCAAAATACCTGGTAGATGGACTCTGAAAGAGTCATTCACCATAAGCAGATAGACACTAAAGACTTTCTACACAAAAGGATGGTAGAAAATTTAAGATAAGGTAAAGATGTATTAGGCCCCCTTCACACTAAAACCTCATAGATTGTGACTCAGTCACAGCAAATTTGGAAACCCTCCTTTAGTGTGAAGGCATTCATGTTGCTGCTACACTCTTGGTACTTACTGTACCTAATAAGTTTTCCCCTGATATTTTTCTATGTCTTCAAGAAGCTCTCCTGCACCCTCACCATGCTCTATATGCTTGCTCTGGCACAACTCTTTTGGATTGTGTCAGAATGTAGCTACATGTTAGAAGATCACACCATGCTAGCACGACAACTACTGTGGGTATCATGTCTGCGCTAGGTTGTTTTTATGACCTTGTCATGATCACAATGGTGGCCTAGGCATGAGGCCAGCATGGCCAGTTCTGGGTTAAAATTCTTGAAGTTCAGGCCATGTCAGTGCAAGCAGACCCCAAGTCATATATACGATGGCACCCAGATGCCCCAAGCTCCACACAGAACCCCACTACACTGTCACCACAATAATAAACCTGCACAATACATAGAAGGAATGTGCATCCTCTAATCCTTCCATGACCTATTGTGCTTTTTCAAAATGTGCATTCTTAATACGCACCCAAAGACCTCACCAAGAGCCTGCAAAGACCATCCTTATTGTAGCTGATTTTTTACATTGTGGCAAGGTCTTCATTCAGCGTGAGTTGGATCTAAACGTTAAGCTTAAATAGACAAACAGCTGCCAGTCATTGGAGATGAAGCTGGAACAAAAGGGGAGGTTAGTTCTATTAAGGTGAAGGAAAGTTCCTTTGGGCGAGACACAGAATTTCAGTAGTACATCACACAAAAAGAGACTGAATTGCTTGAAACAGAAATTAACCCTTTTTTTGCTGTGTTTCAGAGACTGTGCGAACAGGGAGTCCACTGTTTGAAGTTTTTATTCCTCTGAATAGTTTATTTATAATAAACAGTCATGCACAATACTTTATTGATCACTGCCGGGGGGTCAAAGCTGCAAGGGTTTTCAACTTCCAAGCTTTGAACACAGACAAGCAGCTTAAGCTTTTTTGGCAGCACACAGCATGCCCTGACCGTTCGACTGCATCCAATCCAAGCCGTGCCAAGCCTCTTGCCCCTCGGCGGGCAGCGTGAATCTGAGCGTGCACAGATAGCTGCGACCAGCACATCATCACCACAACTGCCAGTGACACCACCCCTCCCCCAGTCGCTGTCCTGTCACACACCAACAGTGAAAGGTCAAGCATTGTGTCCTTGTTCTGTCAGTAACATTTGAAACCTGCAGGACACCAGCACAGACACATTCAAGACACACACAGCTTACACCAGTTCTAAAAACACATTTTTCCTTTTCCTAATTTGCATTTCTCACACACACCGACACAAACACTGACTTTGCAAAGAGAAGGACTCAGCCTCTGCAGAGATAAGTGCTGGCAATAATCAACAGCTATTGTTAGCCGAGTTATGTTGTCCAAGAGGAGATTGTTCACCTTGACAATAACTGTAATCTGAATCCTCAGTTTCAGCCCATCAGTCTAATGAGTTTGCTTGCAAACTGATCCTTTCAGCAATAACCTCAGCTCTGCCCACACATCATCCCACAGACAATGGAGATATTAATGGTTCCAAAATTGATCTGCTAGCTTATTGCCTTGATTTGGTTCCATATATGTTATCATTTCTTTCCTTTATTGTAATGTGGCAGAAGTTAATTTATGAAGTTCATATATGAAATTAGTTTTGGAGTATGTGTAAAATATAATAATAAAAGTATATAAAGTAATCAATTAAAATGCCCTTTATGTCCTAGTTTAAATATATTTTGTTGCTCTTGCAGCTTGGCTTTTATGGTTGGTTTGCTAATTCACCACTTTGATCCAGACAGAAATAACTTGACAGCCTTCCATGTTCCCTATAGGATGTATCTACCAACAGACTGACATTTATAGATCAGAGTGAAATAAATATGTTGATAAGTCCCAGCTTGATGCTTCAAAGTTATTAACGATATGGGTAATCGCATGGTTTTTCCTCAAAGTTTTTATTACTTAAGTGGTGAATGTATTTTGTGAATTTGTACAAATTTTACACAGACATTTACAGGTGCCATTTAATTGATGCTAGTAGTCTTGGCTAACCCTTTAATTTCCCCTGTTGCCACCAGACGTTAAAACGTCTAAATAATCAAACAATAGACTTCCATGGTATTTTGTTTGGACATTCAGGATGTTCTTTATGAACTATTGTCCCATTTAACTTGATAACAAAATTTAAATGTAAAACATAAAATTCTGTCAACCTTGAATGAACTAGTTATAGTGCAAATTAACAAAGCATGCTAACAGTCTAACCTTACATGGTCAGGATGGGTAGCACTATGACAGCTGACAAATAATCATAATTAGCATGCTGATATTAGCGTAGACGTCAAAACTTCACAGAGTAAAGGTTTAAACTTTTGGTCTTGTTCTTGGATTGCAAAAAAATAAAAAGATAATTTTAAAAAAGTCCACTGCACACAGTTGGCCATTGAAGGCATTTCTTTTGCCAGAATCGAGAGAAAGTAAAAAATTAATAAATTATTCATCAGAATGTCTAAAAGAAGCTGCATAATTTGGGGGTCATCTGGCTCCTTTTAGATAACTGAGCAAGGACGATAGTGAGGCAGGAAGGTCTGTGGTTATGTATGGCTAAAGCTGTGGTCTGTTTCTAGGGTCAAAAGAAAGAAGATAGTATTTAAGGAGAAAGTTATATGGGGTGGGGGTTGAATCAGACAAAAATGCAAAGCTCAAGTAATGGTGACCTGAGAAAAAGCAGGTGCAAAACAATGAGAGTAGGTGAAAGGCAGAGACTTCTGTTGCATTTGTGCAGTGACATCATTAGGACTATTTAGTCCACCATGATAGGTCTTACTTTGCCATGTATTTTGTACAGCTACATGCATTTAGCATAACATTAGTACACATAATTGGTTGTTTCAAGCAAAAACTAGGATGAGGATTGGGTTTCAAAATTTAAGCCAGGACTGTGAGTTAGTGCACACTGCGCTGCACACCAAACCTCCAAATGCTGCTTGTTGTCAAACCTTGCCCAGCCCTCAGAGCAGGACACAGGGACCTGCCTACATCTTCCCAAAATAGAGGCAGCAGGGTGACCCACATCAAAATAGTAAGCCATTGTTGTACTGGGTAAAAAAGACACATGCTACCCATTCCTCAGGAGGGTGCACGCCACATGGGAGCCCCCGAGAGAGTGACAGATGGGAGGGCAAGCTTGGTTTGTCCCTATGACGATTCATACCACCTATTGCTGTTGCAGCCTATTCTAGGTGAAAATTTTTCTTGTTTAACAGGAATCACAAACATTATGATAAACTAAGAAAAGAAGCTTGCCATACAACATAAGGGATAAACATAGATCACATGATTGTTTAATGAATGTTGCGTGGGCTTCATAAGCTTAGAGACAGCAACAGATTAGGAGAAAGAGAATGGCATGGAGTGAATGCTACAGCCTAACACTGTAAGTCTCAAAAGAAAAATTGATGATGCCAAACAAGCCCTGCAGTCCTGGAGACCGCCCAGTATTCTGGCAGTTTCCTCAGCCGAGGGTGCCCATCCCAAGAAGCTTACTTGAAAGAGAGAAGACAGCAGAGAGAGTGGAGGCTGATTTAGAAGGGGATAAACAGAAAGACTGCTGAGGACAGAGCGATCAAAGATCAAAGGGCCGAGCAGCTTCCCAGTTTCACCCAAGTCATCCTGAAATCCTCTCTTTATGCTTTACAGGGTCTCATATAGCTGAGAAAAGCCAAAACAAGAGTCCTGACAAGTATTACACCACAAAAAAACACTTATGGAATGCTGCTTTGGGCAACAGCCCAGAAGGGATACACAATATGATAGCATTTATTATGGCACGGGAAATTAAATTCAGAAGCCAGCACAATATTGGAGTTCACATCCATAAGAGTTTACAATGAACAACATAATAACCAATTAGCTGAATTAACAGCTACACACATCCCACTCGTTTATGTGGATGGGCCGCTTATTCATATATAATAGTCTCATTTTCACTGGGTCCTCCAATTGAGGACATATGGTAAACACTATTTGCTACTCTGCACATTAGATGCTCAAAACAACCTTAAGCAAAGAAGCAATAAAAATAGCAAAAGCAATAAGCTGTTGCATTATTTTTGACTTTGTGATCATTTTTCCTCAAGATGTGAAGATATGACATTTGACAAGGAACATATTGGCAAAAGTAACAGTTTTATCTTCTCATCTCTGCTCCATCAGCCTCTGCCTCCTCTTGTTTCTGATTTGATTTTACTTGCAATTTCATCTGATATTGCCAAACAGAGAGGAAGGCTGCTGAATTATTTAGCAGCACCGGAAATCTGGGTGAAGAAAGTCTGACACACCCATGCAAAGACGCACAAATACAAACAAGTTGGTGCTGATAAGCACACACATGCTGCACTGTAGATTTATGGTCTTGGGTGTGAATTTGTTTGCCAGTGAAAAGTGTAAAATGGCCATTCTTGACCTGTGACCCGAGAAGGGTGGAAGTAGATCAATCAGGAGAACTGATCTCACCTCCTGCTGTAATCACCGTCCACAGTCCTGTCCAGACCTTGATCAATGACCACTGTCTAACCCACCTTTTCCCTGTCATGCAGAGGCGCTCACACGTAAATATTGTGCACACACGCTTGGATACCTTTGAATCAGGAGGAGACAGATGCTGCTGCTGGTTGTTTGGCATTGTTATGGATATGCGACATTTAGAACAGGAAACATTTTCTATGAAGAATTCTGCAGGTTTATATTTGTAGCTTCTCAGTGTGCTGTCACCAGCTTGCACTTGCATTGTAGATGTGTTCACAGGCTAGCTTTTGTGTACATTGCACACCATTTGTAAGCGGTATTAAGGACAGTTGTACTTTAGGAAGTGGGTAGAACTGTTTAATAATAACGAAATGGAGAACAAGGCATACAAGGTGCACAGGTTGAGAAAAAAGTGAAAAAGTATTTGTAACAGTTATAATATATAAAATATAAAGGCTGCTGCATAGAGGAAAGCTAGTCCAATCCCATGCAATTGAAAATGAATTTGAACAAAGTATTTTGAAGTTTCAGGGTGCAGCAGTAATCAAATGTTACATATTGATGTGTCAAGAGTTTCTAAAGATCTGGGCTAAATAAAAGTACAATAGCTGCCATTTCTCAAGGCAGCAATTTCACATTATAGGATCTCAATTCTTCTTAATTATTCTGTTTGTGTTGGTAATAGTGACAGGCAGAGAATGAGCCCAATCACCATGTCTTAGCTTGATTACATCCCTACAATCAAATAGTATTCATTCAGATCACCATGAGCTCCTGTGATTGAGGTCACATGAGAAGGAAATTGAGGCCATATAATAAGAACACCAGGACTGCAAGCCAATTCTTTTTTTTTTTTTAGATGTACTGTACAGTATGTACAGTGTTGCAAGCATCTTCTGGGAATAGAGAAGGTGAAAGAGGTTATGAATGAGCATTGCAAACAGTAAATGTGAAGCTTAATGATTGTTGTGCCTCATCAAATTAAGAATCTTTAATTACATTTTCTACACTTGCATACCTGAACCTCTTTCAGTTCAAATTATTTTTAAATTACTTTTCAAACTTTGTAAGGTTCGAAAAACATCTGTTCCTATTTAAATTATTTTTTTTTTTACTATTGGTTTGTTTTCTCACTCTTGTCTTGTAAACTATTGTGTATTTGTATTGTCTGTTCAAACCCCTAAAACACTGTAGTGTCTCATTTATTAGCTGCTGGTGCGATACAGGCTCATCCAAACTAGACAAAAGGAAATATGTCCAGTTTTACAGCACAGGAGAAACAATAACTATTGCGGTTCACTATCACCTATTTGTGACTGAAAACATTTAGTTGTTTTTAACCTACTATAGCAAGGAAAACAAAGCACAGCACAGAATATTTGGTAAACATAAAAATGTTGTGATACACATTGTATGTTTACAAGTTATGGGATGCAACAGAACAGATGTATTCAAGTATTCAAAAGCTTACACGGCTCTTGTTATTTTTCACTGAAAAGAAAGAAAAAAAAAATGTAATCCTAAATGTATTATATCCTTTAAAGATGAAAAGGATATATAATTAAAGGATATTGATATATTATAATGCACTGACAGTGCATAGATCG
>JAOXNZ010000091.1:25185014-25203192 GCA_028566095.1 Kryptolebias brasiliensis
AAGCAAAGTTTTTTTTATACTTTTCAGTAATGCACTCCAAGTTCAAAAAAGGTTAAAAACAAAAGTTGTACATCTTGCTCAGCTATTTTATGCATGTGTTTGGTATGTGCACACCATAAACTATCTGGGCTTTAAACTTCCACACTTCTGAGTTCCACTTTTTATGTTCCTCAACATTACATAATTAACATTATTAACAAAACAGATTTTTGACATTAAAATCAATTCAGAATTATGAATGCAATGTGCAGTGCATTTAAAAATAGATTTTAGCCCCCCCCCCACCATTACTGCTTGACTGTTCCACAAAGCGTTCATGTGCTGAACAAAGAAAAACTTAAAGTATTGTGGCATTCATTCCCCACATCAATTCAAGTGCTGCACCTCTGCCAGCCGTTAAGTGTGGTTTCACTCTGTTCATCATCCTCCACCCTCACCCCTGTTCCAGCTCTGATCTTTGTAGACTAAGTCTCTTTCTTTCCTTTGCAGGAGATCAGTGTCTCCTCTGTGAAGTACAACTTGACCTTAACCCTCTCTCATTCTTCTATACATTGCCTCTACCACTCACCTCATCAGCATTTGATGTGAATGCAAATGATTCATCATCCTTCGGTGATACAGTATCAGCAGTCCATGAATGGTGGGGGGGTGGTCCTTTTATGGCGTAGTTCCTCTTTGTGACAACTGAAGAGTCTCATGTGGGCTTTTTTAAACAACCCTGTAACATAAATTATAAACATTACTGAAAACGAGCATTACCAATTAAGTCTAAAAGCACATTCTCTCGGAGTTTCACAAATACCAAACGAGTTATTGTTATTCATATAATTTGCATATTTCATATAAATATTTTATATTCATATGATTTCTGTTTCCCCATCTCCTCCCTCTGTTCTCTTCCCCTCCAAATGTCCTTTTTTCTGTGGACAGCAGGCGTTCAGTCTCTTATCAGCAGAATCAGCCAAGCACAGCCACTTTTGGTCCACAGATAGGCAGGAATTGGCTGACACTATGGAAGCTTTTTCGAGGAAGTGAGATATTAAAGATGAGGGTTAGGCACAACAGGGGCAGAGAAGATTATCAGGAGTATTAACTAATCACTAAAAAGGAAAGAAAAAGAGATAAAGTGTGTTTTGTTTTTTTCAAAGCATACCCTCTGAAGATAAGATGGAACTTTTTCTCCCATTTACAACATTGGCTGTCTTTTGTGTACCATAACATATCTCTTGAGTCATCTTCAAAATGCGACAGGCTTGCAGTCATGTTTGACTTTCAGAAAACCTTGCTACTCCTGTGTTTGCCTAAGTTTTCAAAGTTTGATTCAGACAATATGCATTTTGTCAAGTCCCACACAAGTTAATTAGGTTTGAGCTCATTTGAATAAGATCACATTGCAGCTAATCGGCAAGAAGTTGATCTTTCTCATGCATCCTGCTTCATTTCCTCAAAGGTAAATACAGTAGTGTTTTATGAGGTGGCTTGCTCTGTGTTAGCAACTAAATAGTAATTACAGTAGGAGTGCTGTCAACAAAGTAGAAGCTAGCTGTGCAAACAAAGAAAAGTTTTTCATCATGTGATGTTATTGAAACTTTCTTCAGTGTTTGAGGATTATTAAAGATTAAAATTGCAGCTTGGATGTGAAGATATCCAATTAAATGGTAAACAAACAATGAACTGTGCAGGCTAGAAAAGTGATGATAAAACATTCAAGAGCTAAAAACTTTCAAGGTCCCTTGTTTTTAAAAAAATAGTCTCTTAGCTGAAGGACACACTTTTGTGTAATTTAAAAAGAAAGAATTTGTCTTCAATATTATTTTGATTGTACATAAAGTTTTAGTTTGATTCACTTAACAATCCTGTCTAAATATGTCTCAAATTTTTGTTTTATTACCTTAAGGAATAATCATGCTGCTAAATTTCAAAGCTCAATATGTAACAATATTCATTTAGCTCCCAGGCATTTTTTCCTCCTCAAACTGGTGATTAACTAGTATGAAGGATCCTTGGGGATTTAAATCTTGAGTTGTGAGGGCATTGCATGAGGTGACGATGGCAAAAAAATTAAGTGGATGACAGTTTAGGGAACATGGTCAGTAACTGACTTTGGATGAACTACTTCTCATGCCTTAACATGAAGTCTTACCGATTAGGTGGGGGAGGTAGTGAAATTTGGTGTGGTAATCGTTTCATTTTAATGCATCTCATTATCAAGAAACAAGATTTTGGAGCAGAACAAGCTGCTAAAAACATAGGGGGATGGGTAAAGAAGAGATGTTAAGAAATTTTCAGATTAAGGTCATCCAGATATATGGGTTTGGAGTTACAAATATATAGAATTGTTTAAATCATAATACATAAACAGACACTGCTTTCCAAAAAAAAACAAAAAAAAAACAACTTTACTAATGTAAGATAAACTTGTGCTCATATGCATTTGACATATTTTACTCTTTATTTCTCACTTAACTGACATCAGAACAAGGTGGTCTTTTTCTGCAGTTAAACACCAATAGAGGCATCATTTCACACAGGAAAATATCTGCTGACATCCAAGTGTTGGATATCAGTATTAAACTGGGTTTTGGAATAGGTTTATGCATTAAAAATAGTTGGCTATAGTTCCATCCCACCTCTTTGTATTTTGTTTTATGTGTTGGCATATTTTAAAAATCTTTTATGTGGGTCAAAATAGGAAGAAATGAATAATCCATCCATCCATTTACTCATTCATCAACCCATTTCCTTGCTCCATTTTGTTCTGTGTAGGGTCACAAGGAACAGGTGCCTATGTCCAGCAGTCATTATGCAACAGGGTACACCCTAGACAGATAGGCAGTCCGTCACAGGGCCACATGAAGACAAGCAAGACAAACAATCATTCACACTCTCACTCCTACCTAACAAACTATTTAGACTTGTCAGTTAACCAAACATGCATTTTTTTGGTTGGTGGAAGGAAACCAGAGTACCTGGAGGAAACTTTTGCATGTACGAGGATAACGTACAGACTCCACACAGAAAGGGCCAAGGAAAAAGGCAAACCTGTAACCTTCTTGTAGTGAGGCTACAGCTGTAATCACTGCTCTGCCGTGCCACGTGGAATCAAAAATAATAATATTTGGAAAAAGTTAAGTCTTGTCACATACCGTATATGGCGTTTGTGAACTATTTAGGATGCATTCCCGTTACACATATTGTGTATGCATTGGGTTAAAGACCGGGAAGGTTACAGTGCATTGTAGTGTAAGCATGTCATATGCTACACTGCCATAGTCATCATGTTTTTTGTTAGTGTGGCATTTTGTTTTTTTCTGTGACATTGCTGAAGCATAAGTGTGGGGTAATGGCCTAATCATTTTTATTTCCAACATCTGGCCTTGGTCTCATGCACCATCTTCTGGTACTTTCTGAGTGCTCTCTGTTACTCTAGTCAGGCATATCTTAGTCTGACAATTTGTCTTTTGTTCTCCTTGTCTTCAAGTAAAGTCCAAATTCACAACAGCAGCTTACATATCAGGTCCATGTTTGTGGAATAAATGTCAGGTAGGAAATACAGGTCTTCCATAGGTATGAATCATGTGACCAGACACAACATGCAACTGGTATTAGAAAAATGCCATGTAGACACTATTGGTACTCTTACACCAGCACATATCCTCCAACAATCATGCATCATCAATCATGTGACATCATATTTACCTGGTACATTTTTCCCAAAACACAAAGGAATATGCCCCTGATACACTAATGAGAGAGACAGAAAAGACATACAGTTTAAACAACTATTACACTCCAATACTGTGGTAGTGCAGACAGAGCATTTCTATAGTGTAGCATAAGGTTGTGTAATGTTACTGTTGGGTTACTGCTATGTAAGCGGTGCACCTTCAACACTGTTTATAGTTGGGACTGTGTGCTGCTGAGTTCAACTCCTCAACTCAGCTCCTCGGTGGCAAGGCCCTGGGGGTGGATGAGATTCGCCCGGAGTTCCTTAAGGCTCTGGATGTTGTGGGGCTGTCTTGGTTGACACGACTCTGCAACATTGCGTGAACATCAGGGGCAGTCCCCCTGGATTGGCAGACTGGGGTGGTGGTTTCCCTATTTAAAAAGGTGTTCCAACTACATAGGGATCACACTCCTAAGCCTCCCTGGTAAGGTCTATTCTGGGGTTCTAGAGAGGAGGATCTGCCATGAATTCAGGAAGAGCAGTGTAGTTTTCGTTCTGGTCCTGGAACACTGTACCGACTCTACACCCTCAGGGTCCTGGAAGGTGCATAGGAGTTCAGGGGATCCGTTTTGGTGGTCTTAGAATCACGTCTCTGTTTTTTGCAGATGATGTGGTTCTACTGACTTCATCAAAATGTGATCTCTAACTTTCGCTGGAGCGGTTCGCAGCCGAGTGTGAAGCGGCCGGGGTGAGGATCAGTGCCTCCAAATCCGAGACCATGGTCTTGAGCCAGAAAAGGGTAGAGTGCCTTCTCCAGGTCGGGGAAGGGGTCCTGCCCCAAGTGGAGGGGTTTAAGTATCTCGGGGTCTTGTTCACAAATGAGGGAAAAATGGAGCGGGAGATTGATAGGCGGATTGGTGCTTCGTTTGCAGTGATGCAAGCGTTGTACCAATCTGTCGTGGTGAAAAGAGAGCTGAGCCAAAAGGCGAACCTCTCAATTTACAAGTCGATCTACGTTCCTACCCTCATCTATGGTCACAAGCTTTGGGTAGTGACCAAAAGAACAAGATCGCAGACACAAGCGGCTGAAATGAGTATTCGCCGCAGAGTGTCTGGGCTCTCCCTTAGAGATAGGGTGGAAAGCTTGGTCTATGAGGGACTCAGAGTAGAGCCGCTGCTTCTCCACATAGAGAGGAGCCAGTTGAGGTGGCTTGGGCATCTGGTTAGGATGCCTCCTGGATGCCACACTGGTGAGGTGTTCGGGGCATGTCCCACCGGAAGGAGACCCAGAGGAAGACCCAGGACACGATGGAGGGACTATGTTTTTCAGCTGGCCTGGGAACACCTTGGGATTTCCCCGGACAAGCTGGCCCAAGTGGCTGGGGAGAGGGTAGTTTGGACCTCTCTGCTTAGGCTACTGCCCCCATGACCCGACCCTGGATAAGCAGAAGAAAATGGATGGATGAATAATACAGAATTTTCTAGCTGCCCAATACATTTGTGGCAACATGGTGTTACTGGAGAACACTCCACATGTGCTAAAGTATCAGACCTATAAGTAAATCTTTCCCAAAGACATTACAAAAGGCTAAGCCGTAGCCTAAACTAGAAGCCTAACCTAAAACAGACTAAAATCATTACAGAAAAAAGAAAAATGGACCAACATGTTTAGCCAATGTTTTGGATTCTTTGGTTAAAACCTGGGTTCTTTCCACCCCTAAACCAACAATAATCTTAGAAAATAGGTTTGTGTAAAAGTTTAGTTTACATTATATTTAAATTTACTCGTCAAAGACAGGGATTGCGTCAGATACAGTAAAGCAAACAGTGTGGTGTTATTATATTCTATCTATAATACTGTGTGATCAAAAACTCTTTATCTACAAAAGTAATTAGATTTTTTACCTAAAACTATGTTAGATGGCCGCCAGTGTTATGCAGCTTCTTTCTTTCTAGAAATGTCTTCTCTGGAATTAATAATCTATCCAATAATTGTTGAACAAATGTCAACCTCATTGTGGCATTAGAGAGACACAAAGACAAGTTGCCTAAGGCCCATTACCACAGTATTTGCATCCTCTGTTATTAGATATTCCTAAAAATACTGCCCAGACTTCTACAGCAACACATGACTTTGGCCAATACTGCAAGCACTCTACCCCCTGATCAATTTCTGTGTTGTTTTTATCAGGTCCATTTTGCGTCACCAACCAGATACAATGATTAGCAAAAAGCAGGGCTTTGTCTCCATCTCATTGACTGCTCATGGCTCAAATGTTGCATTAGCATATTATAGCACAGGAAATGTGTGAGTCATGGGGGAAAAGTTTATCATCTGAAAGGTTATCCGAATTTACTCTGAGACACACACACACAGACTCACACACACACACACACACACCACACCAGTAATGAAAGAAAGATATTAAGATCCTGTAAATGATAAAAAAAAATAGAGTATCAGTTTGGGACTGATTCATGAGACCCATCGGATGGGATCATTTTGCAAGTTCACTGCAAATGGATAAATATGAACAGTTTATAACCTGCAGCTATAACAAACTAATCAAATTACACTTTGTGTTTTCTGTTATGGTTCATGGTTTTTTGAATCTTGGTTTGGATTTTGTCTTTTGGTTTCTGATGACATGTTTTGTTTATAAATCCTAGTTAACTTGAGTGCATTTTTTAAATTTATTTATTTTTGCATTACTCCTGTCCTTTCTTCAGCTAGTTTCTGTCCTGTTTCTATGTTCTAAAATCCATTTAACATGACTCCCTGATTCATGTCTAAAAGCATTTTCCTTGTACATTTCAGTTGGTTGAACTTTCTGCCACAGCTTAGTTTCCTGATTGTTCACACCAGTGTTCCATGTTGATTATTCCTTTAGGCTCTTATGTTTTCTTTGTTCACTGCTGAATTATTGTGGTCAGTCTTTTGTTGGTGGCTTTGTTTGCAAACTGGCTCATTTTTCAGTTGATTTTCATCTTTAGCAGTGTTTTTTAAGATCTCTTGGTGTTTTTTTCTGCAGTACCTGCCTCCAGCCCACTGTTTTTTCCTCCTTTGTAACGTACAATGCTGCAATTTGTACCTGATGACTGACTTGCTGCTAACATGACCTCCACAGCTTTCCCTCAGGCCATCAGTCAGAGCATGATTGACAGCAGATTGACAATAAGCATTCAACAGACTGATTATTGTACATGTAAAATGCACATATGTTGACTTTTGTGGACAGCATTTGCATACTGCACCATACACAGATATTACACTTTTGGCCTTGGATCAACAGGGCTGCGCTTCTTATAATATTGCTTCACTGAATTGTAAATAGCAAAAATACAGAAATCTCTAGATAGTTGACTTGATCAGTTTACAGCAAGCAAGAGAACCTTGAGAACGGCAGTGCAGCTCAGACATTAGTTTAAAAAAAATCTTTTGTCTGGCTTTCCTAGTGAAGTTTAGCCAAAAAGCAAAAACACTAAAAGAGAATGATTACCCCATATCTTATTTTTTTCTGTTCAGTCCAACAATTTCAAGTAGAAAAAAAAAGATTGTTTTTTTTTTATTATTATGCACCTCAACCAATGCATTCTTTTTCTGTCTTGCTGTCTGATCATTGATAGCCATGTTCCTTTTGCCCATAAGATTAAAAGGCATACTGCAGCTGTGTTTTTAAGAATCTCATCCTGACATCAGCAGATAAAATGAGCAGAAACAAAAGAAGCTGTCACAGCTGCTGACAAAAGTATGAGCAGGTTTTGTTGAAGGCAGGTCAGTGAACTGTTTTAATCTTTTTCATACCTGGACTCTTCATCAACCAACTATGGCACAAATGTAACAAAACAATACAAAAATTTACGTTTAGGCAAAATATCCCTTACTTCTGTCGTGCCTTCTTGCATCAGTGCTTGGGAATTGATTGGTTAATAGTTGGATTTGTTGATGGATTTATTCCTCGTTAAGCCTAAAATCTCAACACAATCTTGGAGCCTAAATGTGGCAATGTGAGCAGCAGAGGAGGCAGACGGAGGACTGACCTTTTTTCCCATCATGTACTTGTGTCTGTGTATGTGAGCAATCTGAAATGCACCACTACACAATTCTGATGAGCCTATGCAGCTAGCCCATAACAATGAGCACATTAGCTGATATTTATCCAGTTTTACAGATGAGGAGTGCTGAGCTGGAATCACCAGCTGCCTGCCTTTGATCATCACATTAACCTTAATGACCTGAACTGACTATGGATCAGTGCTCCAGCTCCAAGATGATTGATTAACACCAACTATTGAATGCAAGCTCAGAAATTACTGTGCTGGCTTCTGTTAATCTTTATCATCTGTCAATACAAAGCCTCCTCCATCTGTAAGTTATGAGCACTGGTGTGATTTGTGTTCTGATGAGAGGCGAAATCCATAGAAGGAAAGAATCACTTTTATTTTATCCTAATGGTTCATTACCAGTCTGAACGGGGCTTTTCTATTTGCAGCCTGCTGTTGCATCTTTCGCCTTAAGATCACCCTGAACTAACTTCAGCCCCATGTTCCTTTTGATGCTAAGAGCCCTTTGAACAGCAGCCAGCATCTTTACGCTACACTGGATGGTGAGAGTGTGAGCAACTCAAATATTCATGGGGACCAGACCTCCTCTGGAATATCAATGGGTGCTACTCTACACTCTGAGCAGATGTGTCAAGCGTGGCACAAACATGAGCCACTGATACAGTATGTGGACTGTGTTATGGCACTGGCTGTAAAAATGGTTACTGAGCTGCCAACACAATGGGCTGTGTCAGTTCATTGCTGAATGTGATAAATAGAATATTGCAAGGTGCAAGGATTTTTTTTCTTCTTACAAAGGTCACCAGTGTGGTTTGTCCTGTTCCCTGCCTGTATGGGGGTGGCTGCAAAACTGTAATGGGTTCAAGCAGAGGTTTGTGTTAAAGTCCATGGGTAGATTGCAACAGGAAATATGACTGTCATGCAGTAATGTATTCAGTTTGTGTGTGTCTAAGCATTGTGCTGACTAAGGGCTATATGTGCTTGACACCTTGAAAATCTGTCTTTTTAAAAAGTTTCAATTTACTTTATATTGACTTTTCTGTAAGAAAGTGCATCTGTGATTCTTTAAATCACTTGTGCCCAACTTTGTTCTTCAAGGGCCACTATCTTGCATGTTTTCTGTTATTACTGCTACAATACACCTGATGCAACAAATGAGTTATTCTTCAGTATGTCCTCAAGTTCTGGAGAAGCTTGTTATTCACCCATTCATTCAAATCAGGTGTTTTGAAGCAGAGAAACATGAGAAACATGTAGGATGGTGGCCCTCAGGGAGGTTGATTGGACACCACTGCTTTAGATTATTTGCCTTGCTTATTTTAATCTTCAGTAATAAAATAGCAACAAGTGATTGACCTGGGTTCTAGTAAGACCCTCTTTATACTGGATCATTATGACATTCTCCACAACCTATTAAAACGTGGCTGGATTGCAGCAACTTTGTAAAACCTTCTTGAGTGTAAATGAAGTGATGCCAATGCTGCCAAGCTCTTAGTACTCACCAAATAGATTTTTCCACCATTTATCAGCATCCTTATCATGCGCCCACCCTGTCGCAACTCTCTCAAACTGCATCAGGAAGCAGTTTATGTACTGGAAGATCACAGCAAGTCAGCACAATACTATGGGTAGCGTTCCATGTCTCCGTCATAATCATTGTCATAGCCCAAGGCATGAGGCCTGGCCAGTTCTGCTTCAAATTCTGAAAAACCAAGTCACACCTGTGCACTAGGGCCCTGTGTCTTGGATATACTTCCACTGCTGTCACCACACTCCACCCAGGACCCCTATATGTTTCCATCACAATGAAAAACCAGTACAACCTTGCTATTGAAGGTTATGAACCACTATGAACTCCTGTTTCTTTAATGGGAGGTCCACTGCATTCTGGCTGAAGACCTTGCTAAGAGCCTTTGAAGACCATCCTTGTTCTGGATGATTTTTTACATCAAAGACAGGTCACCACCTAGTGTGTAGAGATCAACTTTGGCACATGTTTATAATAAAAAAAACAGGTAGGACAAATGACAATGGCAGAAAAAAACATTTCACTGCTAATATGAGATTTGTTGAGACAAACTTCAGAACAAGTATTTTCCTTAATTACTTTTGCAAAACATTTATCTTCTCAGCAGACGTGATGCTAGCAAAAGTTTGTAGCCTCCTCAAACTGAAACCTCATGCTACACACAGTTGTGCTTGATTATGCAGACTCTGGCTTGAGATTAAAGCAATTTTTCATTACTAAATATCATTTGGTCTGATGATGGCACGACAAGTTACTTCCCTCTCATGGTGTTCAGTTCAATTTATCACATACTTCAAAACAGAGGCAATTCACAGATCATTATCAAACAGAAAGCACTGCATTTCTTACATGTAACACATTCACACAGATGTCTTTTCTGAGTCACAGTTCATTTTTAATAAATTCATTAATCTTCATGTGTATATTCAGATTTTTAAATCATTTTGTGTGTGTGTGTGTGGGTGCAGTATATGTATACTCATCCAGTCTATTTGTTAGTGTGAATTCATTCCCTTTCATTTATTTATTTTATTTTTTTTACAATTTTACTTCTGCTTTGTCCATAATGTAGACTAAATTGTTTCTATTCATTCGAAGCAAATGAACAGAGGTCGTCAATTTAAAAAGAACATTTAAGCTGTTCACCCTGGCAGTGAAGAACATTACAGTAGTCATAGCTACTTGAATTAAATTACTTCTTATTTCTAAGTTGAAAATAGTTCCTTTGAGCCATCACAGTGTGTAACTGACCTGTGATCACTTTGATAAAATAAGTGGAATCAGGTTGAGATAAGGTGTAAAAAAAAGCAAAGGTATTCGAATCAACACTGTTTAGACTGTGGGTGGGGATTCCAGAGCTGGTAATTCTTGTATTTACTTATTTATTTATCTAATGATTGAAGACTCGTCAATGGTACAGAATCAATTTGAATCAGAGAGGAAATAAAACACCAGAAGAGAAAAGTAGAAAATGTCAAGAAACAACATTGGGTCAGCAATTCAAATTAATCAAACACAGAATGAGTCCTGTGCCCCTCAGTGTTCACGTTTTGTTATATATAAGAATAAAACACTTAAAGAAGCAACCTTTTCATTTGCCAAACAAATAATCAGAAGATATTTCATCCCTATGATGCTCTTGCTTTGTTTGAAACATTCAGTCTTCCTGGTTTGGTGTTTGACTCACTACAAGAAGTCTATTAATTAAAAAAAAAGAAAAGTAAAGAAAAGAAAAAGCTCTTTGATTTCATGAAAATGTCCGCTTCTTATTTCTGGCACTCAGCTTATTAATTGAAATGACAGCTACTGCTGGCAAATGTAGTAAGTAATTAGGCTTCAGTCTCCAGGTGACTTTAATTGTTCAGTATTTTATTACCTTATGAAAGGCTCTAAAATAGACTACCCTACTTTTCCACTGAAAAGTTATGTCTTTTTGCACAGGAGTATAAAATACTGTAGACCTGAGCTCAGAGCTGGACATGGTACTTATGATGTGTTCAAGTGCTATTCCCCTCCGTGTGACTATGTAAGGACAAACAGCAGGAGGGCTTTTGTTTCTGCTTGTTTTAGAGGGCACTTGAGGTGTCAATATCTGTAAAATTGACTGAGTTACAGGCATTTCTATGTTGGCTAAGGTCAATAAGCTGTGGTAGCCATCTTTAATTGGGTTGGCTTAAAAAGTTAATCAGTTGTAGATGTACATCCAGTATTAGTGTCCAATAGTTTTGTTAATATCTGTTCAGTGGTTTATGAGATATTTTGCTAATAGATAGACAGACAATGCCAAATCTTGTGTAATGTGTAGAGCTCAAATTATGTGTTAGGCTAATGCTCAGCTACTACCACACCAAATTTGAACTCCTTATCTGTAAAACCATCTCAGTTATAGCCATTTTTGTGGTTTCCTAATTCATCTGGCTGTGGCAGCCACCTTGAATTGGGTTCACTCCACAAGCTAATCAGTCGTAGAGGTACACCTAAGGATTATTTTCTGAAAGCGTCATTAAAATTTACTGAGTGGTTCATGAGCTAGCTATAGCCAACAAACAACCAGAGGTGGCTCTAATAGTTAATGTCAAAATTTTAAAAAGAGATCTTGCATGATCAGTGCTCGGAGTATCAGTTTAGAATAACTCTGAGCTACTACCACACCAGTGTTTAGCTCAATATAAATTAAACTGATTCAGTTACAAGCATTTTTGTGTTTGGTAACATTGCTTAGCTGTGGTTGCCATCTTGAATTGAGTTGGCCCTTTCGCCTTCAGCAACAGGCTATTGTAAAAATAACTGATGAGGTAACAGCAGTTGGACATTAGTTAAGATTGTATTCCATATCCTGCTATGTGTTGTAGTGCAAGGACCCAAATGCAGGCACACCGGATGGCATTTCCACATAGTTTCTACAGAGTGCTTTAAGGTCAACAAACAGGCTGTGTCAAATATACTACAAAGAGTCATGTGTTTAGAAACATTCTGCGTACTCTGACCAACTGTTTATTGATGAAAGCAAATATATATTTTTTCCATACTGATTAAATCTGTTATTCATTTAACAGTCACACATTTCTGTCTGTCCAGCTGTTTGTCCCACTCTCTGCCATCTGTAGCAGTGGGTCAGGATGAGTTTGCTCTGAGCTAGCCATGTGAGACAAAGAGCCACACATCATGTGGGACTATAGTTTCATGTAAGCATTATCCAATTTGCAAGCTTCACTCTTTAAAGCTTTTACAGGGCTTTTCATGACATCCATGACATAATTTAAATCAAGAGATTAATTGTTTCACTTTCTCACATTTAATGGTGTTTTATAGTTTTTGCCTGCAGTTCTAACAGTATTCTAATATAAATGTTGTCCCCAAGGAAGTCTACAGCAAAACTGTAACACCAAAATAAGTGATAAAGTGCAACAAATGAGCACATCATATTGATTTGAACTCGACTTTAAATACAGTGCTTCCACTTCAATGACAACTTGAGTGAATTATATTTAAAAATTTTGTAGTCATTTTTGTGTTGGCTAATGCTTAATAGCTGTGGTGGACAACTTTAAATAGACTGACTCCAAAAGTTAATCACTTGTAGATGTATATCTAATTACTAGTTTCTGAAGCTTTTCTTAAAATATGGCCAGTAGTTCATGAAATATGCTAACAGGGAGACAGGCTTGACTCCAACAGTTAATGATAACATTTTAAGCAAAGATGTTGCACAATGAGTAGCACTGTAGTTTGTATTGTAAAGAACTCTCAGCCATGACCACACTCCTTTTTAGCACAATATCTGAATTATAGCCATGTTTGTGTTTTCTAAGGTCAGTTAGCTGTGGTGGCCATTTTGAATCAGTTTAACTCCAAAAATGAATCAGTTGTAGAGGTACATCCATCCATCCGATATCAGGTCAGTGTCTTTAAAATTCACTGAGTTATAGCCAGACACACACACACAGATGTTAACAAAAACATTATTGCCTTCCCCTTTCAGCAGAGGATGATAACAAATGCAAGAACAAATGGTGAAGCAAAATCTATCAAACGTAGCATAAAACTTTGTACTCAATTTTATGATTGCCTGTGTTTCGCAAGCTTCAGATTGGTAACCTGTGTAATAACTGTGTAATGCTAAATTGACAGGAGAGTAAAGGTTTACAAAACAGCTTTTGCATTAACTGCAATGAAATATTTGAGACTGGAGTTGTTTAAAGATGGCAGCAATCCACTTTGTAGAGTGTTTAGATAGCATTTTCCTCTGATTCTTTTTTGTTGTGGCTGTTTGCAAAATGCAGTTAAATAAAACTTGTGTTTGCTTCAGTGGTGATGGTGATCAACTATGACTGGGTTATTTTTCTTCTAGTTCCCTGTACTTGGCCCAAATGTCTGTACTGAACAGTCACATTCTGAATACATGTACCGTTACATCCCTAGTATTCATGTTCTGTGTAAGTGACTGTTGCATTGCGGTTGCTAGTTCAGAAGTCGATACCAGCAGTGCAATGTACAGCAATGTACCTCACACATACTGCCCCATTACATGCTGTTTCTGTTCCATTTCTTGCTACCAGATTTGTTTTTCTTTTATGCACCAGCTGGAAGAGTTTAAAATACGTAAAAGATGAGAAAGAAAAGAGAGAGAGACACACAAAACTAAGGGCTAAAAACAACAGAAATGTGGTCAGGGGAGTAATCTACCAACAGCTGGCTAACAGGCCTTTGCCTCAGTGCTGCTTGAAGCTTGTTTTATGTTGTATTACAAGGCAGGTGCCTTTTAAGAGCACCCATGAAACAATGCGCCACACACAGACGCTGGCCTTTGTTCCACCGAACCCCTCCCCATGAGGGCTTCCACCTGAATTCATTTGCAGCACAAAACAACAAAGCACAAGTTTTCAGAAAATTACTGCATGGGTGATAAACAGTGTGCTATTTCTCTCTCCCACGCTCCAGCTCTCATCAGTATAATGAAAATTAAACGAACCACTTGATCTTTGGCCGGGTAAGAAAAGCGACCAAAAAACACGCAAACAACTGTTTTGGGGAAAATAACTGATTGCTTTAGCTTTTGTTTGAAAGTGCCAATTAGAGTAGGTTGGACTCGGGGTGCAAAAGAGGATCATAAAATAAAGAGTGTTGGTCGGTGGGAGGAATGGCACAATAATTGTCAGAATTTTCAGCGAACTTAAGTGACAGCTCCAGCGTGTAAGTGGTAAATGTAGGTGTTGATGCTGAATGCCTGTTATTGTGTCTTTGTATGTTTTTAGCCTTAAGTCACCTTTCTGTATCACAAATTGTTACCGTGGCTGCTGGCCAAAGTCTTTTGTGTCTCTGTAATGGTACTGATGTAAACATGGACTTATAAAACAAGAGATTTATTTACATACTCTCACACACGCACATATAGTTTCCTGTGCCTAATTGCCTATTTTGCCACTGTTTATTGTCAGTATCATATGTTTATCTGAGACAGTCAAGGTTTGTTTTTTGTGTGTATGATCAGGGTCATATTTCTCGGATACGGCAGGGAGCAGGCTAAAGTATGTTTGAAGCAATTTTCTCTTTTGTGTACTTCACTGCCTCCCAGCCTCTCTGTTCTCCAGTTCACAGGCAAGGCCTTATAGTCATGCACTGCTGCTCTCCAGTTCAACCATGAAAAAACAAAAGGAAAAACTGCTGGACAGGTGAAAAAGGGGGATTTGTTTGGAGATTCAGAGCTGTGTGATATAAGGTGAAAAATGTCCCAGTGTAAAGCTCTGCTTTAGGTACACGGTGGAAAATGTTGCTGCAAAGTTGGCTCTTCTTTCACTTGGGAGACTGAAATGTGATTCTAATTTCAGTGTATTTTTTTTTTTTTAAGTTTATTATTTTTCCCCCTAAACTTCACTAAGGTGAATAATTGAGACAAGGTTCAATGAGACTTAAGGTAGCTATATAAAGCAGCTACTGGCATGCTCATGCTGAACAAGTGGGATCTGCTATTGGTTTGATAAAATAAATAAAATGAAGTGTAGTGTAGTTTGAATACACAATAGCTTAACTGGAATTGGATGAACCACCAGAAGTGCATCTAGGTTGGCCAAATAAATTCTTTGGAACTTTGTGAGTATCAAAACAGCTGTATGAGGTTTGATAAACTATATTAAAATATGGTATTTTAGGCAGCACCAGTTTGAACTAAAATCTACAAAGATTTATATTTCATGACTCATAGCAAACAAAGTTAAGTTTGCTTGGAAGCTGAATCATCGGAGGCAGGTGTGTTTATAATTTAAGCACATACCTAATACTAGCATTATTCTGAGAAAGTGCACATTACCCATCCATCTGTTTTCTCTACACATATCATTCCCTTCAGAGTTACTGGGAGCTGGTCCCTATTTCTACCCAACAACAGGTGAGAGGTAGGGAACATCCTGGACAAGCTGCCAGTCCATCACAAGGCCACATGGAAAAAGACAACCAGAAATGCACTTACATCTAGGATAAGTTTAGAATCTTCAATTAACTTAACATGCATGATTTATACCTGGGGAAAACCCAACCATGCACATCGGGAGAACATGCAAACTCTACACAGAAAGGCCTCGGGACAATATTTTAATTCAGTTTAGAAAAAAAGTAGAATGAATAATATGTTCATTCTACTAATATGTTCCTGAAGACCTGGCCAAGCTCCTGCAAAGACCACATTTTGGCAGATGTTTTTTCTTTTTTAACGTTGTTGTGGGGCTGTCATCTAGTGTGAAGGGGTTCTAAAAAAAAACACATTGATAAATTGATATCCTGGTCATGGTTCTGGATGTGTGAAGCATTTTCACAATACACCTGCCCCTTCTGTCATCACACACGCACACAAAGCTACACAGACTAACTAGATTACTGTGCATAGTGCACCTCATGTTCCATAAGACGGTGGCCTTCACTTCAAAAGCTCAGCCACTCTAAAAGGATTACACTGAGGAAACTTTTATTGGCTCAATGTATTTTCACCCCCCTGTTTCACAGCTGGCCGCAGGTGTCACATTAACTGGCTGGCACAAAATTCTGCTGGGATCAAAAAGACCTGAAGACTTGTTCACTAACACACACAAACAGCTCACACTGTAGGCCATCTGCACATAAGAGGCTCCTACTGGGCAGCAATAAAGTAGAAGTGGTTTGAAACAGCTGGAGTGTTTGTATGTGGCCAATTTCTATGCAGCAACTTCTGCATCATTTGTTTCCTCTCATTTTATACATTTCCTCCCACATTTTGTTCAATTTGTGTGCTTCGAAACCAAGGCCAAAGACCCAAAAAATTTAGATTAAAACCGGCACTGGAGGCTGAAGGGTCCACAGGACCGGTGCTGGAGGGACTGAAGGCTCTGCAGGCGGTGCTGGAGGGACTGAAGGCTCTGCAGGCGGTGCTGGAGGGACTGAAGGCTCCGCAGGCGGTGCTGGAGGGACTGAAGGCTCAGCAGGTGGCGCTGGAGGAACTGAAGGCTCTGCAGGCGGTGCTGGAGGGATAGAAAGCTCTGCAGGCTTGAACCTCCTCCGGTGACAGCATCTGCAATGAGCTGGAGAGACAGAGGGCGCTGTAGCCACCAGAGACACAGAGGGCGCTGCAGCCACCAGAGACACAGAGAGCGCAGCAGCCGAAACTGAGGATGAAGGTGAAGGAGAGCTATTCGCTCCCGGAGAAACCCTCTCGGTGGGATGAAAGGCGCCCACTTCCAGCAAGACCCCCTCGGAACTGTGAGGAGCGTCTTCATCAGGCGGGACCCCCTCAGAAATGTGAGAGGTGTTAATCTCGGGGTTAGTGGTTGACTCCTCAGTAACCTCCACCAGTTCTTCAGGCTGGAGCCTGATTTTTGAGAAAAGACGGTAGAAACCAGGAATGAATAACAGTCTGGGTTTTGAACACAGGACGTCTTCCTTAAGAGTAAAAGCTGTATTCCGATAAACAGGGTCCGGGTTGTTATTGGTAGAAGGGAACAGTCTCAGGAGTTGTGTGGAGTTCCGTGGGTGAAAAGTTTATGGCGGTCATGGCTTCCTGGAGCTGAAGGTCTGCTGGGTCCAAGTGTGGCTGGTTCATTCTGTCAGGTTAGGTGGTTGGTGTATGGTTGGACCCAAATGCAGACTGACAAAAGAGCTTGAAGGAAAACTAATTTATTTAAATAACAACAAAACAAATGGCTGACGTGGCAGCATCTAAAACTAAGAAAAACCAGACTGCAAAGAACACGAGGGCGAGACATGAGGAAAACCGGACAGCAGATAAGAGTGATACAATGAAACAGCGGGGAAGTGAAGGAGATGAACAGGTTTTAAAGGCTGAGGGTGATTGTAAGTGGACACAGGTGACTAATAGGAAATGAGGGACAGGTGTGGGTGGTTAAGGCAGGCTGAACACTACTGAGCAGAGGAAAGGTAAATAGTGACAGGAGATAAACTATACAAAGAAAAAACTAAACATGAGGACAACCAAATAATAAAATAAACAATAAACCTAATACAAAAACAAACCCAAACCTCAATCCTGACAGAGACCTGTAAATATAGATTTAAGATGTTGTTCATCGGCTACGTTCCACTGGATCCACGTTCATTTTGTAGTAGGACAGCCAAAAACATAAAGCTAAACCAATATCCAACAGTTACAAAAAAAGAGAAGTAAGTTTTCCAAACAAGTGGCCTTTCTTTAGTTTTCTGTAATACAAAATCAACTACAAATCTGTGGTTTCTACAAATAGCCATTTAAAAATGGTCTATTTTTGTTGATTGCCCTTTTTTTTTATCTATTCATCTATTTTCTTTACTTGCTTTTTCCTTTCCTTCATGAGGGAGCTGGTGCTTATCTCCAGTGGACATTGCGCAAGAAATGGGTGATATCCTGGACAGGTAGCAAGTCAGTCCTTGTTTTGTATTAAAAAAATAAAAGCTTTTAA
>JAOXNZ010000091.1:25204265-25214328 GCA_028566095.1 Kryptolebias brasiliensis
AAACAAGCATAGAAGAATGAAAAATAAAACAAATATATATATATATCTATAAGGAACAGCAAATGTAGATAAGATCTAATAAAATCATATGTTCTGTTTAAATTAAAGGCTAAATTAAAAAGATGGTTCTTAAACAAGGCTTTAGGTCTCTATAGTACAAGCTGTGTTCAAATTGAAGGGTAAATGTTCAGTAAATTTGGAGCAGCCACTGCAAAAGCATGATCACCTTTATACTTCAATCTGGATCTTGGGATATCCAAAAGAAGCTGGAGATTGGAGATTGCTTTTCCTAATGTGTAGATGTTGGTAAGATCTGTTAAATATGATGGGGCCAGACCACTGAATATTTTACCTGTTGTAGATAGCCCATTGAATGACCTGATGAGCTGACTGCTAGTTTGAGCAGTGCCAGAACAAAAGTGGACTTTTTCTATCTTATAGCAACTTCAATCTCAAAAACTTCATAACTGTTCATGGAAGTGCTATTTCATTGTAAGCGCAAATAACAGCAGCAGCTAGATGTATCACTTGTGGTGCTGGCTGGGGCCACTTTTGTCTGAAATATCATATTGATTCTGCTATAATAACTATGTAATGTAAAACTGATGACCGTGTAAAAGTGTTTAAAATAGTGTTCTTTTGAACCATTTTAAAGCACAGTCATGTATTCAAATACTGGACTCTATAGGGATCCCAGAAGTTGAGGCCGGAGCTGTTACACCATTCCCAGATGGGCTCAGTAGAAATTTAAAGTCCTGTCCCTCCTTGTAAACAAACAGAACCTTGCTCTTGATAAAATAAAAATAAAAAAAGAAATAATACACCTCAGGTATTTTTTTTAATCAAGTGTTGACTCTTGCTGATTTACATAGTTCTTACCTTGCTGCTATATGTTCTTTTATACATTTTTAAAATCATTTTGCTGTAGTTCTTTCATACTTATAATAAAGCTCATGAGACACCATAATTTGTGTGAGACACAGGCCTTAAAGCCCCACATTCCCAGTACACAAAGTTTGGTTCCAAAAATACAACATGGTAGCTTCCATAAACCGGGTCCTGCTGGTTTCAGCTCTAAACAACAAGAGAAAGTCAGGACACTTTTTATAATGCTTGTCTATGCTTGACATTTTTTGATATTTAAGTTGTTTTAATACAGCAGAAATTTGCTTTAGAACTGGCCTCACTCGACCTAGCCATTTGCTCATCAGTCTGGCCAAATATACACTCTATTTCTCCAAACTGTGGTTGTTTAAAGAGCTAGCTACAACAGGTAAGATAATAATTGTTCATAACCTTTCCACAAAATCCTACTTTAAAAGATCTGACCTTTCCTATGAAATTTTTTAAGCAACACATAAACCGGAACAGTTTTAGCAGCTTTGTTGAAAGACATGTTCAGTGGATGTCTTTTCTAACTGATGAGAGTGATACCAGAACAGCCAAACCAACAAAAACTGCAAATATGAACACAATTAATTCAAAGGTGAACTTTTATTTTTTACTTACAGTTATTTCAGCTTTCTAAAAGTTATTATTGTGTCTGTGATTTTAAAATATATGGCTGTCTCGAAAATAGCATTTGAAGCAGCAAACCCTTTATTTTATCATAAAGCCTTGCCCTTGATATGACTTTTATAGTAATACATCAACACAAGATGTTCTACCTTGCACAGAACCTTCTTCCAGTTTTTAAGAAAGTACAGTATGTTTAATTATTTAGCTTAGTGGCTAATGTCCACACATGAAAATATTAGCTGGGCTGAACTCAAGCAAATGTGTGTCAACTGCCGCTCATTTGTGTACCCAAACATTTTGTCGAAGTATTCAAATCTGTGAAACATTATTTTTATTTGTCTGTCATTTGTCCATGTGCATGATAGCAGCCTGGAAGGAGGTTTATTGCCTGCAAATAGTTCAAAATCGAGACTTTGAGGTAAATATACTGTTAATTTTACCTTTATCCTGTATATTCAGTACTTTATCCGCTATCATCCTGCATGCATTTGATAATTTGTACATAACCATCATTTTGGACTCCTTTGCCCTGAATGCATTTTGCTATTTGGCAGTATCCTTTGACTTGTTCTTAATGCATGCATATGTGAAAAAGCAGGAAGCTGCAAATGCCATTTCTCCAATTGCACATACAATAATGGACCAGGATAATGGCTCTCAAATGCTGCAGCGAGACAACATTTGTGACTGTGAGCCATTTGATGAAAAGGGGTAATGATAGCTGGGGGGTGATGGCACCAAAAGTGCACATGCAGCTCCTAAACAGCCACTCCTGGACATTTGGAAGGATGCTTTTAGCCTATGTATGTGTGTGTGGGGGGGGGGGGGAGAAGAGAGAGAGCCTTATTACATAAAAATCCTACATCCCACTTTTTGTTTTTCCACTTCTTCCCCTGGGGCAGAAGGAGGGGTGGTTCTGCAGTGACTCTTTTTCCTTTTCTCTGAAAGTAGAGCAGCACTTGCAATAATATGACAACACAGTGATTAAAGCAAAAAAATAAAAGAAACAAAGGTAAAAGAAAACTGACAATTTTCTGTTTTTGCATTCATCTTTCTTTCATCAGCACCACTTTAATCTTGTTTTTTGACTCCAAATGTGTGTGTATGAGTGTGTGTCCTGATAAAAGCCTGACCTTTGTTTTGTTGCTATCATATAGCTGCAGGGATGGTGTTGTGGGCTAGCTGGGAAAGAAAAGAAAAGAAAAATCTGCCATTGCTCACAGAAATAAAGAACCTTTGTGAGTGTGTATGTGTAGTGGCACTTGGCTTCTGTTAGTATTACTGTCCGTGCAGTTCAGAACTACAAATGGTTCCTTTTGAGTTTTTCTGTGTGTTCATGAGCCTTTGAGCATGATTGCTTGTTTTTGCAGCAGTCTTTTGTTTACTGTGGCCGCAGCACTTGCCAGGTGATTTTACAGGACGTCATGAGCGCTTGCTGCTTTGGATTTGTTAGTAACAGAGGCGATGGGGAGACCCCCGTAACACCGCTTGGCTCTCTAGTCGGCCACTTAACCATCCCTGCTGCACCACACACATACAAACAACTAAGACTTCAGGTACTATACCCCCGCAGCCAGAATTCACAACCTGCCAGTGGCCATAAAGGCAGCACACACACACCCACACACACAAACACACACCTGGGGCAATGCATTCCAACGTCTGAATTCAAAAAGCACTGTGTGATCCAGGTTTATCTCACCCACCCCAGGGCTAAAAACAACTCATCGCATCTAGACGATAAATTCAAACATAACAGCTGCAAAAGGCCAAGCAGGGGCTAACAGGTGATTATTTTTAGGTAAAGTCACATTTTCTTTACTGACAGTCTATTTTTTTTTTAAGTTTTAGAGTTGTATTTAAACTGAATGTCCTCCAGACTCTGCTTGGAGCTGAGAGGACAGCAGAAGGCGCGCTGTAGTGAGCACATCACAGGTCAGGGTGTCACAGTCTGAGAGGAGCTGCGGAGGCCCGGTCTCAATGTGACCCGAGCCGTTTGGCAGGAACACGTTATTCTTTGCTGTTTGCTTTGACTGACTAATGAAGCTGCTTTTATTCCACACCAGCCTATCTCATGTTTGTTTAGTAACCTTGAGCAGCTGTTAAAGTCTATTTTCAGTTTGTTTTTGACTGTTGCTTTGAAATTTAATTTGCCAATATTGTTGTCTCACAGCATCTTGACAAAGTATTCTTTTAAGTTTTACTAAATTTTACTAAATATTTACAATTTTATACAAATAACACCTTTCTGTCACTCCTTCTTTTATTATGGCAGCAATAGATGATCCAGGGTCAAAACAAAATGTGAGAACTAGCACTCAATCTTAATCTACTGGTTCCACAAATATATATCTTTACCTTTATTCTAAAATGTCATTCTTGGATTATGCTCTCTTAAAGTTGATTTCTCATTTATAATTGACACATGATACAAACCCTTAAGGTTAGGCATGATTCCAATAAACATAATGGTTTGGCCATAATGGCCACGTCAACTATATACACCAAATGTACATTTGTCTTGGATTAACTTTGGATGAGTCCACTTAGAAAAACAGAAAATGTGCTGAACACTAAAGCAGATATCCCACTGAAATACTTTTTTTTTTGTAGAAAATGGTGCTAGATGGCATGAAAACAAATTCTGAATTTACATCCTATTGGATGAATTTAAACTTTTATGACTAATTAATATTTTGCCATGACACTGAGCTGTAACCTTATATCTACGTGGCAGAAATACAAATGTGCATATATTTATGTGATGAGATATAATATTTGTTTCTTGTTGTTAGAATAACAGACTTTATTTTTTCTTTTTTTTTTTCTTTTGATGGATCAGAGTTGTGTATTTCCTGTTCAGAAATAGTTCTCTTTCTGAGTTCCGTGGAGGAGTTTTGATGCATCTACTTGCAAGGTTAGTTTAGTTTTGTTTTCAGTACTGGCATACTGAAAATTGAACTTAGTAGCTTTTTTCAAGAGCTTGCTTTGCAAATACAAAGAGATAAATACTGTACAGATGTACAAAGACAATATTATCTACAGTTCCTATATAGTGCAGGATAATAGTGTCAAGACTGAACAATGTATTATTTACAGAGTCTACATTACTTAACTGAAAGTTTCAGGTTTAAAAGATTGAACATAACTAAGTATGTTGTTACTTTATGCATTATAACTAACTGTAGGTGTAAAAACATTCATATTTCATATGACAGTTTCAGCTCAAAGACTAAGTGTGTTACTATTTAGTCAAATAGGTCTCAAGTCAAAACTCATGTTACAAACTTGAGAACTCTGCCTTGTCTGGACCAAAGAGCCTTTAAACGTAATAAAGTCCTCTCTCTGCAGATGGTCTCTGTCAGCCTGTTCTGTGAGGCACAAAGCCAAGACACTGAGTGCATACAAGATTAACGTTTGCAAAGATCTCCAGGGTTCAAAGAAGACACGGATCACTGCAATGATAGAGTGGTGAGTGAAAAGAAAAAAAGAGAGCTGAGATCCATCCTATGACAGAGGCAGAGTGGGGATGTTTCCTGATGATTCTCTGTGAACCAGGCTGATGGACATCTCTGAGGCTCTTGGAGCTGTCATGAGCTCCCAGCTTACAGTGTAGCTGTAATTGCCTGTTGGTCACAGTAATGGCTAGCTGTTGCTGCAGCGTTTACTTTTCATTATGCTGATGTATTCATCGTGGCCCTTTTTTGTTGACCTTATCAATCAGAGTTTAATTTCCTACAGACTTCATTTTAATTACAACTGTTTCTCTTCCTCCTCTATTCCCCCAAGGTCTGTTCAGATTGCAACACCCGCCTGTTAAGAGGTGGCACCCGCAAGCGAAGTGACGGCAGCGCACCATGGCCTGGTCAGGGATTAATCCACCGTTATAGCGTCTCTGCCATGCTCCAAGCCTCAAGTCAAATCCACGCCTCTTTGCTTAATTGGCAATGACATGGCTGGGGATAGTCCTGCTGACCGGTGCTTGCTGTAAAGGGCATTGCAGCTCCACAATTCACTTTTCAGCTGTCACACCAGCTGATTATATTAGCCTAGACAGGGGTAATAACTATATTCCTGTGATTAATTTGATTTGAGGAACAAAAATGATTCTGTGGCCAGTACCTCTGCTCAGTTGTGAAACAGAGAATTACAAGGACATTGTTCACAAAATGTATAAATGTTACATGTTAATAAATTGATTGCCATATAGCCAACAACTTATTTGGAAGTATACAAGTTAATAATGCAGCTGCTTTTTAGTCAATCAAATGAAGAAAATTAAAACAACACTATTTCCAAACTGTCCAATCTGTCTCAAGAGCAGGTATTAGAATTCACCTAAATGCTTTTCTCATTGTGACACAAAGGCCAAAGGTCATGGTATTTGAACTCAAATCTCAATAGACAGACACAACCATCCTGTGCAGTTTGAGCAGTTATTTTGGTTGTTACCAGATAAAACAGAAGTATGATTTGATTCCAACCCTGCCTTCAAGACATGAAAATCCTTTTTACATGTTAGGAAGTCATGTTCACACGAACAGATGTGAGGTTACATAAGATGCCTGCAAATTGACCTCAACCTCCTTCCATTCACAGGTTATCACATGCCATTTACTGAGTGCTTTAGAAGGAATGCATTGTGTGTGTTTTTCAAAATTGGGGTCACTTGGACTGCTTTCTTTTCAAGGTATGTGAATGTTTGCTGACATTCTTTTAAACACTCATTCCATCAGAGTCTTTCCTGAAGGGAAAATGGTCGATGAGCAGCATACAGTTAAATCAAAATACAGAAAAGTCCAATTTTGTATTTTGTTAGCACATTAAGGCTTAAAGACATTTAGCGCAGAAAGCAACTTCTAGAACTTTCTGGTTCTACCTTCAGAATGAAATGAGGCAGAGACATATAGCCATTTTTTGGACCTTCTGTTGTCCTCATATTGATTTGAAGATTTACGGTGTTTAGTATGGATTCAGGTCTCCGGGGGCCTCTGTAGACCGGTCGTCAGTTCCATGGTCTCATAATCCCGAGGCTATAGGTTTATGGCTAGGTTGCGTTAGGAAGGGCATCCAGCGAAAAATGATTGCCAACTGCTTTGTGCAAGTTTCCTCAATGTGGCGACCTCTGCAGAAGGGAGCAGCCGTAAGAAATAAAAAGTTTGGATTCAGGTCTCTGTGCATGGAATATGTAACTAATCACTTAGTGTCAGGGCATTAGCCTAACAGCCATAGATTTGATTATGATAAGTGACTATAGCTCTTTCCCAGGGAACCTCTGGGACTGATGGTCTGACATCCCAATTTCTCCACCCATCATCTCGCCCTATCAGCCATGCCTCCACAACTTCCAATAGCTGGCATTATTCAAACACCAAAGAAGCACATCATCCATTTTCTTGTAATGACTCAGGGTCATGTCTCAAGCTGTCAGTACACGAACCCAATTCTGTTCCGAGGGTGTCAGCGTCCGATTCCTCCCCCTGACTGGATGAGCTGTAGTCGTGGGTTAGGTGTAGGGTTCACACGTGGGTGGTACCTCATCTTGATGCTGTGGCTATTACCAGAGGCAGACGCTTTTTTATTGCTCTCATCACTCCTGATGAAAAACCATTTTATCCTACGCACATAGAGAGCAGCGAGACTTCGAGATGTCATTAGCTCACGATTGCAGTGTGGCCTGGCCATGCCGACTGATGGGAGGATTCACTCACAAAGGGTCATCATCAGCAAAAAAATCATCAGATTAAATTGTGATGTTGAGTTGTCTGGTACTGATCATTACTCTGCAGTGTTTTTATGACAAGGGAAAACACTGTTGTTGTTTTTTTGTTTGTTTAGTTTTTTTTACATTTTAATGTTATTGAAGATGAAATTCATCAATTCTTTTGCCTGCTTTCTGAATAGATTTTTGTTCTGCAGAACACAACCTTTAGGCGAGCCTGACACAACTAAATAGTCATAGTGAGTGGCACATAGAGCATCAAGGATTACAGGGTCAGTGGGGCTCCTAAGATGTGACTAAAATGAAAATGATGATGAGGGCAACACTTTTTAATTCTCCAGGCTCCTCATTAGTGATTGTGCTCAGTTTCACAGCCTGTATTACAAATTTACTGGAGATATATGCTTGCTACGGGTATTGCACAAGAATACCTTTATTAAAGTCATTGTTATGATTTTTTTCCACCGTTTTATCGTGCATGAAGTAATGCTAAAGGAAGAAATTGTTGCACGTCTGTAGTAGTGGTGTGCTGATTAATGTCTGTCTGACTGATAGCAGATTTCTCTCAAAAAAAGAGTGTCTTTAACAGGGTTGTTTGTCTTAGTTGTACCTGACAATGTGAAGGTGAAATCATGTTTTTGCTTGCAATTCCTGTACAGCAGCATCAGCAAAATATACTGACATGCTGAAAATTCAGAATCATTTTACTCCTTTCTGTTGTAACATACTCATGAATATTTATTATGCCCTAATAGACTAATGCGTTTCCATCTCTGCCCCTGTGAATGATCTCCTCTGACTGTATCAGCGCTGTTAGTCATGCTTTCTTGGCTGACCCTCATGAATACAGAGTCCTCCGGTGTTCGAACGTGTTCTCCATGTTTCACCAGATTTGTACTGTCCTGAAAAATGCAGTCACAAAATTTGTGGTAAAATCTACAAACTTTGGTCATTTGTTTTATGCACAATCAGCACTTTACAAACTTATTTCCTCCAAACCGTTTAAAATGCTATTGCTGTTTGAGCAAAGATTTTTCTTTATCTTAACTAATATACCATACATTTTATTGAATGTTGCATGTTTCCCCCATGCGCACATAGGTTTTCTCCAAGTTCTCCGTTTCCCCCCACACTGACCTAAAAACATGCATGTTAGGTTAATTTGTAAATTTAAATTGTCCCTAGGTGTGAATGAAACGGTCAACGGTTGTTTGGCCCCTTGCATAAAGACCATTGGAGATAGGGACCAGCTCCCCAGTGACCCTGAGTGGAAAAAGCTGGTAAAGAAAATGAATGGATTTTACTTTTACTCTTTTTTACTCTTTTGCAGCTAGTAATGTACAGGTAACACACAAAATCAACTTAGGATATATGGTATATCCATCTATTTTCTATAGTTGTCTTTCCCTGTTCATGGTCACAGGGGCTGGTGCCATTCTCTGGTGGCCAACAAGCAAAAGGTGGAGTACACCCTGGATTGATCACCAGGCCAACACAGAGACAGACAATCATTTACAGACACACTTAAGGCCAATTTTAGACTCTCCAGTTATCCTGACATGCATGTTTTTGTACTGTTAATTTAAACTGGAGTTCCCCTAGAAAACACACGTGTGCACAGGGAGAATATGCAAACTCCACACAGAAAGGTCCCAGCCAAGTTTAGAATCTGTGACAAGTTTGCTGTGAGACACCACTATACCACCCTAGTTTTTTTCACATTCATGCAGACATTCACACAGCTCTTAACACACCACTTTGCAAATCAGGGCAACCTGAGGTTCAGTGTCTTGCCTGAGGACACTAACATGCAGTCAAGGAAGCCAACTTTCTGACTGACAGACAACAGCCGCCTTTTTTTTCTCCTTGATTTGTAATGTCTAATAAAATGGGTTTACCTTCCTCCAATTCCTTTTACAATCTATTAAGCCCCCTTAAAACAAGACGTTGATCTCACTATGCTTTCCACAACCTACACATCCTGTAAGAACATGGTGTATTTATAGGAAATTTGGAAAACCTCTTGCAGTGTGAAAGCAACCGCGATGCTGCCATGTTCTTAGTACCAGTCATCAAATAGGTTTTTCCCTGCTATTTTCTGTGTCCATGAGACTCTCTTGTGTGACCACACTACACTATGTGCCTGCTCAGCCAAGCTACTGTATGTACTTAAAAATTGTGACTTGCAAGCATAACACTACTGTTAGGAGTCCAACAACTACATTCTTAATATGCACATGAAAAACTCAACAAGACCTTGCAAGGAGGCTTTGGACAATTGTAGGAAGTGAACCACTGGGGATGGTATTCAAGAATAACATATAAATTAGATTTTAAGTGTACATTAATCTCCAAGTTATTTTTTTTGATTGAATCATGGGGTTAGACTATGTCCAAATAGATGTTTAGAATGCATAAAAGTAACTAAAATAAAAACTAACTGCAGTTTTTGTTTCATAACTATAAAATGTTCTTTGTGTACTCACAATAAAATAATGACGTTTTGTAACTTCTGTCCTTTTGCATTGTTGATAAATACATGTTGTAGCCTTGTGGAGTGGATTTTAATGGCATCCAGTGCATAACTGAAGTGATCTGTAAAAATGAGTGTTTGATTTAGGTCTACAGAGATTCCACTTTTTCATTTTACTTTTTGCTGAATGGTAATTATTGTTTTTGCACTTCATTCCTGAATCTAACGGGACCTCAAATTACAGCTTTGCTTTGTCATTTTTGATTTATAAACTTGAACCTGACATTTACAAGCTAGACCAATAGTAATTTTATTTTTCTTTCCATTTTTTTTTTTTTTTTTTGATGGAC
>JAOXNZ010000091.1:25224198-25235352 GCA_028566095.1 Kryptolebias brasiliensis
ACTCTCTGAGGAATGTTTCCAGTACCTTGTTGAATCTATGCCATGAAGGATTAAGGCAGTTCTGAAGGCAAAAGGGGATCCAACCCGGTACTATCAAGGTGTACCTAATAAAGTGCCCAGTGAGTGTATATGATAGATATCAGATATATTTGATATGTATCATCAAAACGTCATACTAGTCCATACCGTGAACCCATCTCATGCAAGTTATTTGGTAGCCTGGTACACTAAAAGGAGCAAGTGTTGTTCTCAGATAAAAATCTTCAGAAATACTAGAAGCACTGAGAGAGTGTAAACCTCAGCCAAGACCATAGCATCATTAAAAACGTTTAGGATCCAGATCATGATGCAGATCACCACCCAAATGTAATCACTTGTTTTTTCTGACAACCCCAACATTTCCTGAAATTTTTTTCAAAATCTATTCATTAGTTTTTAAGTTATCTTGCTACCAAACATACAGATGGATGGACAAACAAACCAACCAACACTTACTGAACACATAATCTCCTTGGCGGATGTAATAAGTGGTTTGTGGAGTTGTTTGCTGTTGGTATTCATACCTTGAGGCTTGAATTGCAAACCGCTATCAAAGCACTTTCTCTAAATTAAGCTGAAAAAAGAAAACCAAAAGTCAGCACAGAGTCGTTACACTCATAAAAAGGATATTTTTTTCAAGAAAGTCTTATCTTGAAGGAGTATTCTGAGAGCAACCCATGCTTTAGCAGTTTGTCAGTAACACATTCATCACTCGCCAGTACATCTTGGCTGAGCTTCAAAGAGTTTCAAGTTGCTTTGATATGCAACTTTAATTTTAAGGTTTATCTAGTCTACCTTTAACACTCATGTTTTTTTTTTTTTTGCTTGTTATAGTGTTTGTGATCTGGATTCTAGCCCCATTTCCAAATCATTCTATCTGGTTTTTAGCTCCTCTAATGTTAATACCATGGCTTGCGCACACAAGAACGTTTTTTTTGTTTTGTTTTGCTTTTTCATGTTACTATTTGGTTGTTTTATTCTTCCCCCCTTGGGTTGGACAGAGATCTAGTTGACACACCTTTTGTCCACAGTGGCTGTTTCATACAGAATATTTATTTTTTTTAAAGATGAACAGAGCGGACTAAAAATACCCATTCTGCTTTGTAAACAGCTTTGTGAACAACTTCAATCAACGTGAAAAACTGAAAGCAATCAAAGAAACTATACTCTCTTACTTTTTGTCTCTTCGTTTACATTGGTCCTAATTTATCCTTCGTCGACTCTTTCACTCCGTTCAGAGATTTGTTAAGTGGGAACAGTTTTCTCACCAGGGCAAGGAAATCTTTGTCACACTAAATAAAAAAGGACTGAATTGTTGTTAATAAACTTTACCTGGGAGATCGCAGATAAATGAACCTGAGAACTGAATAGAAATTCTCTTTTTGATAAAGATGTAAAAGAAAGCCAAAGCTTTACAGTCAGTACTAACATCCTCTCCACATACATGAAGTTAATTCCTGGGTGGCCTTGACTCTGAACCATCTATCTCAGCTTTTTTGGCCATTCCACAACACATCCTATGCCATTAGTCACCGTATAGCATTGCCAACTCAAATATCATCTGCTCTCTTGTCCACTACTCTTTCACACTGATTGAGTAGCATTAAGTCTTTAGAATGAGCTGAGAAATGAAGGATTTATGCAATCCCAGATGCTTAAGGGAGCAACACAGTCAGAATCCTACTTTAACCTGTTCAGGCTCAGCTTTTTATCTCTGAATTGGTGTTTTATCCTTTTTTCCTTACATGTTATCATTGCTAATATCCCAGCTTGTTCACTCGCATGTAAATCAAAGATTCAATTAAGCAGGCAGAGGCAGAGTGGGTAGAGGAAAAAAATGAATCCTAAAAAAATAAAACAAAAGAAAAACTGTAAAACATCAAAACCGTATTCCTCTCAGGAGGACATGTAAATTACTCATTGTAACAGATTTGTGAAAAGAGTGGGGGTTTGCTTTAAGGGTCATTTTCAGTGATTGGGGTAAAAGCTAAAGATTAAGTTTTTGTTTGCTGTGTTTTAATGAATTTAAATGGTAGCCAGGACTGACACTTACTAAGAGTTTAACAGCTAACACACAAATTTAAAGATTATCCAAAACTATGATGGGCAACATCAGTGGTGATTAATAGGCTTGACTTGACAGACAAAATCCACAAAGCAGCACATCAAGGTTATTTACCTGAAAGTAGAATACATTAAATGTGTTAGCTTCTTATTACATGAGCTGGTTTCATTTTCCATTCCCAATCACACACAAGCACTCAAACATGCAGAGATGAATGCTCCGGGCTGTACACCTTCATAGTTTAACAAGGTTCTACTCTTCTCTCAGAAAGCACAACCACTACAGCACCATGGAATATTCATGTTTTAGCAGTAATATATTAATCCTCATGAATTACAATGTGTTCATGGTGGAATCAGAGTTCAGACACACTCAAATGTTTGGTTTCCCAGCAGTGATGAACAAAACCATTAGCTTTGTGGCAGGCACAAAGAATCCCCTAATAAATCATGCTCTTCTCAACATGGCTGTGTTGTAAGTGCAGAAGAAAATGTACGACAGAATATGGACAAAACAAGCCCCCCCCCCCACACACACACACACCCCTTTTCCAGGGGAGGGACATTGCTGGCTCCAACCCTGTAATCAGAGAGGCTTTAAAAAGTACAAACAAAATGAGTTACATGACTTCTGAAAGATCTGCAGGTGACTACTTGGGTATTGAGAGAGAAAGTTAAGACTAAAGTGAGAATACTATATACTGTTGTTTTGTGTTGATATATAGTAATATAAGTGTCGTGTTATAGGAACCTGAAGTCAAGCACTTACAGAATTACTGAAAATTAGGTGTGCAAGATTGGCCACCAAAAATCAATCTGCTCCCGGCCGTAGTCATTTTATGTAGTTGACAATGCCCAGATTCTAGTGACAGTCCAATTAAAGACATTTGCATATCAAGAGGCCTAAATTATTGTCATCCACTGGAGCAGAAAATGGAGGTGCAACTCAAGAGGAGATAGTGATGATCTGCACTTGTGCACTATAGAGGAGTGTGTGCGAAGCATTATACACAAAAAAAGAAAGTCATGTTTTCAGTTACGTACATGCACCATTATTGTGTATATTTCTTGAGCTCATTTTCTGGTTTGATTTACTTTTTCTGCTGCCTGCTCTGATGACACTCTCGACTGTTTTCATCACCTCCTTTTTTCCGGTATCTCCACTCATGTTTTCATATTGTTAAAATGCGTGCAATATTTAGAAAATATAAAAATTGTATCTCCTAATTAACTGGACAGATTGCACTGGTTTGCATTGTTGTAAATTGCTCTGTTACAGACATCAAAATTGTTTTGTTTGTTTTTTGTTTTTTTTCAGCCCCAAACAGTGAACTCTTTCCAGTGCGCAATAAAAAAATTGCTGTTTATCCCTCTCAGTCTTTTGCTATCTTTGCCTGGGGCATGTGTATGGTTATGGTCTTATGTCATGGAGGCATAACCAACAGGAGATGTGGCACAAGAAAAGCTAACTGTCAAATGTAAGACAAGAGGAACAAGACCTTACAAGGAATGACTGCAGGCTGTATGCACAGGACATATGAAACATTTTTGTTTTTGTCTTTTCCTCAGTCTGTTTGCATTTGAAGCCTAGAAGTCTGCCCTTGTTTTTATTTTTTTTAAGTCTCTACCTCAGAACAGACCTGTGTAACTTAAATCCAATTTAAACAACTCTGGCTACCATATATGGCCTTTTATTGTGTGTGTTATGGGTTTTATAATGCCATGTGTATATTGATAATATTTGTTTTATATGATGCAGTTTCCTGAAGGAAAAGGCTTGACTACTTGTGAAAAAAAAGCTTACTGTAGATGCAGTAGCAACCATAGTTGCTTCTATTGTAAAGCATTTTTTTCCCCACCGTGACTCAAGTCTTGCTAAAGTTTGCATCATCAAAGTTCCTGTAGGATGCAGGTTGAAGGAGCCATACATCCACTTCCCTTCAGGACAGATGTTATCAGTTTCTTTTTTTCTTTTTCTTTGTTTTATCTTCTATGAACAAGGTAGACCTTTTGTCCCACTGTTTTTCTTGGGTTCTTGGGTGTTTTAACTTCATACTTTAAAACTGATATTTTATTTGCAGATTAAGAAATCATACAGAGCACATGACTGTGGGCAATATATGCAGACAGGACAATCAGAAACAAAGTCATTTTAGAAAGACTGACAAAATATGGTAATTCTAATCTAATCTGGTTAAAGCTGTATCTAAACTTTACCATTGTGCACTTCATTTTTTTTGTTCTCAAATAGATATTAATGATCAGTGTCAGAAAGTAGCAAAATAAAATTAAAAGCCTGGCATTTTTTGAAAGTGCATATTGCCTGCCATCTTTCATCTCATTGTTTTAAACTATAATCATCTTGTGATGAGAAGGGATGATGATGAAATCAAACCGTGAAAAACTCTTATGCTTGGTCTTGGGCTTTATGTCTGCTTCACAATATGCAGTTTTAAAAATCATAAAGAACATGTACCTGTCACACTAT
This sequence comes from Kryptolebias brasiliensis, assembly GCA_028566095.1. Classification (NCBI taxonomy): domain Eukaryota; kingdom Metazoa; phylum Chordata; class Actinopteri; order Cyprinodontiformes; family Rivulidae; genus Kryptolebias; species Kryptolebias brasiliensis. Next base: position 25,228,790 of record JAOXNZ010000091.1, read on the forward strand.
GCAAGCTTAATTTTATAAAGAAGGTAAAAAGGTAAGTCATATATCATTGTATGATGTAAGATTTAATTGATGCTGATTGAAAGATTTATTGCTGCAGAAGAATTGTGTTACAAACAAACATAACAATATCAGTCCAACAATAAATAGACGATAACACTAGATTTAGACTCTGAAAAGAAGGGAAGGAAGATGTGGAAAAGAAGACAGCTGTGGATACGCTCTTGGCTATGAAAACTACGTCAGTCACAGCAGCAGTCACTTCACAATTTGCTTAGAAAAGTTTGAACACGTCTTGATAGTTGTTACAGGTTGTCTTTGGTCGAGAGAGTACCAAATCAGCTGTGGATGAGCCTGTCACACTGAACAACCACAGACCGCTGATTCCTGATCTTTACAAAAGATTTTCTTATAATTTTTTCAGGATGAAAGATTTTGTCTATACAGACAGAAATCAGACATTGTGAACCAGGGTTTAATATGTTTTCTATTTAATTATGGTTAGTCTGTTTTGCTGCTCAGTCGGTACAGCTGGTTATAGTTTATTTATCACACCTGTTCTGCATGTATTTCCATCAGTACCAATAATTCTTGTTTTTCACTTGTTTTACGACAAGTCTTCGTCTTATGCCTGTTTTTTTGTCACACTCAGCTTCTTCATTTCCAGTTTGTTTGTTGACCGTCCTGCATTGCTCTGCTATTAAGTGTGTTATCTAATAAATCCTTTTTTTTTTTTTCACTTTCTGCCTTCAGAATTTTATTTGCATTTGGGTTCTTCATTTCCTGCCAACATATGACAATATAATCTGAAGAGGGCAACGCAAACCTTTTGTAGCTTTAATGAGAGCTGGCTCTAAATTGATGCAAGACAACATGTTAACACACTGCGGAGAATTTAAAGAGTGTTAAATTAGACAGAGAGGAGTTTAGTAGCTTTTAAGTAGAGGGCATTGCCACTTCTCTGTTTTTCATTTAAAAATTAAGGTAATATTTACTATGCTGGATAAATTGCAACGATACCACCATCTGTAAAAAGAGCCAGTCAAAATAGCTACATTTGTTTAACAGTGCTGAGTGTGGTGTTGGTGAATAGATAAAAATGTGAGATGGACCACATGTTTTTATGCAAGACATTTTGAGTGTGAGAGCAAAGTTTTAACGGAAAACATTTAAAATTTGAGTGTAAAAACAAGAAAGCAGAGACATGCTATCAAATCAAAAAGTTACCATCGACCAAAGAATATTTCCTCACAGGGTTCACATTTGTATAATTTACCTGCTTATCAGCGGCTTTAAAACAGCCAGAAACCTGCTTTAAATTTGAAGGCCTTGTAAAAATAGCAAAGTACATCTGACCTTGGAAAACTCTGAAAAGATCTCTGCACTGTGAGTACAGAATAGGTTGATCTGAAAAATTGACGCTGTCAGATTTTTATTCAATAGGTTTTATTGCACAGCAAAGAAAAAACATCCTCAGTCAAGCCTGGCTCTTTTGTTGCCATGAAGTGACCTTTCCTTTCATAATGTATCATTGTAGGCAAAAATAAACCATAATGTTCTTCCTTTTTTTCTCCAGTTTGCATTTAAATGGATTTTCCTTCTGGACTTTTTTTTTTTCTTTTTGTCACTTTGTGAGCTAGCAAAGTTTATTTTAAAACCTCTACTTGGCTGGGTTAGACTAATATCATAGAAACTGACTCATTCTTACCAAAATTTTACTGATTTGCCGCTTATTTTGCTCTTAATGACATTTCCCTTTCACACTGGATGACATCTTCACTAGTAGCTTTCCGCTAATAGTAAAAATGGATGACATCTAAGCTCTTAGTACTATTTTCTGCATACTTGAAATACGCTCCTCTGCACTCACCAGGCTCAAGATGCTTGCCCTGGATGACTCTTTTAGACCATGTCAGGATGTATGTATGCTCTAGAAGATCAAGCCACATGATGCTACAGGCATGGGTATCACGCCTGAATTTGGTTGTTTCCATGACTTTGTCATGATCACAGTTGTAGCCTAGGCATGAGGTCAGTGTGGCCATCTCTGCTTCTAATTGATGTTGATCGAGCTACGCAACTGTTGCCACACAATTGCCTCACGTCATCAAAAGGTTGCCACCTCTGCCCCCACGCTCTACCTAGAACCACAATACTCTGTCACTTCAGTGGTAAACCATTGTAGATCTATCACATGTAATGACAAGCCCACTGCAATTTAATACGCACCTAAAGACCTCACCAAGACCCTGCAAAGACCATCAATGTTCTAGCTGATTGTTTTGTGTCATAGTTGAGTCATTATCTAGTGTGAAGGGGGTCTAACGTTCCAAGGATCAACATGTGGGTAGTAATTTCTTTTGGCCGATCATAACTTCCCAATCTTTTCTGCACTGAGCACTTTGGATTCTTATAAGGACTGAAAACACAAAGCAAAACTCAAAAGTGCTTAAGCTGTGCAGACACATAAAAATATTTAACTCAGAAATACTTTAATCCTAGCAAGTCATACTAACATATTTATTGATGAGTAAGGATGATAGTTCACTGTAGTCAGACAAGTAGTAAAGAGATCTAGACACACCCAAGAAGTGCTTCAGTTGATTGCTTGGAGCATTTTCCAGGGTAAATAAGCTATAGGATGAATGCTACTGACAGAGTGCCCCATCAAAACAGCTCCATCCTAGAAACACTGTGGTTGATCACATTACAGTTAATTAAATATTGGCAAATTTTCCCCACCCATGAATGGGCCATTAAAGTTTACACACTGGCCAGATTTATGACTGCCAGTGTCTGTTTTATTGCCATGCTTGTCGTCTTTTCTGTATTTCAAGTGGATGATGATAAAAGCTTCAACCCTTCATTTCTCTTGCCAGAACATTTTACTTTTTTTTGGTTCCGCTTTTTATCCTTCCCACTGATTTTTCATTGCAATGAAGTTTGACAGTTCCAATGAAAGAGTGTGCTGCTGTTCCCCATTTTCCTCAGTCTGTATGTAACCATCAGTGTCTAAAAAGGAAGTCATGCAAGAGGGAAATGACAGGGAAGAGCTAGGAGCAGAAAATGACACAATCAGGCAACAACAGAAGTACAACACCATCTTAGTAGATTGTTCAGCTGCCAGCAAGGGTGCTACAGTAATAAACTTCAATAATGCTGATGGGCAGGATTATGTTGCATATCTGACACATATATTAAGATGGCTCTCATCCTTGCAGATCATAATGCACATGCAGCCTCTCCCCTGTATTGGCTCTGTGATAGTCACTTCTAGAAATCCCTTAAGGCCTCACATTGGGGCATTTGAAAAGTCTTAGAAGATAGGGATGGACACAAATTGTTGCCCACTTGGGTATAGTTAGAAAGTGATTCACTACTCGTGCATTCAGTTCACAGGCCTTAGGGGGAGGGAAGACAGGATTTCAGCGCTGATGGGCCACAAGGTGCTCCTTTGAAATGAGTTGTTCATTTTATTTGGGGAGAGCTGAGAGGTATAGAGGTGAATCTTTGCTATAAAGGCAGAGCCATTGATTAAATGCACAGGATAAAATCCTCAGACACATGATGATTGCTTTTCAAGAGCCAGCCACCCCTATAAATGACTCTGGTAAATGCTTTAACGTGGATTTGCATGGTGACACTACAAACGAGAGACTTCTGGGTGAAATAAGGCTAATGTGAGCATAACTTCAAGTTTTCAAATTGATTTTTTTTTATCTGCCAACTTGTTGGTGAAGTTATTCCTTAGTAATTCTGCAATGGTTTTGTCATGTTAGACAAAACTCAAGTAGTAAAAATCCATTCATCCATTTTCTTTACTCGCTTCTCCATTCCGGGTTGCAGGGAGCTGGTGCCTATCTCCAGCAGTCACTGTGCGAGAGGCAGGGGAAACCCTTGACAGTTCGCATGTTAATTGCAGGGCCACATAGAGACAAACGAGACAAACAACCATTCACACTCTCACTCACACCTAGGGACAATTTTTTAAGAGTTACCAATTAACCTAACATGCACGTTTTTGGTCTGTGGGAGGAAACCGGTGTACCCAGAGTAAACCCACGTGTGCACAGGGAGAACATGCAAGCTCCACCCAGAAAGGCTCCAGGCCAGGATGCGATCCTGCAACCTTCTTGCTGGGACGCAACAGCTCTAACCACTACGCTGCTGTGCCACCCAGTAGTAAAAATAACTAATCAAAATAAACAAAAAAATCAACTCTTAAAAGATTTAAAATATTTTCTGACTAGATTTTGTAGACATTGTATTTGGAGTGTTTATAGTTCAAGCTGAAATTTCTAGGTTTGGTAGAGTGGGAAATACATAGTCAACCATACATCTGAAGCAAAACATGCCACATTTGAAGTTCAGAAAGCTTGGTGGCATAGACTAACAGGAGCCTGAGAGAAAACTTTAAATACATTCTGATTTTACACTAGGCTCTAAGTAATTCTTGAATCACAAATTCAAGAGAGACAGTGTTGTGTGTGGCTTTCAACTGGGTTGTGGAACAATGGGCCAGGTTTTCACCCATGCTGAGGAGTCTTAAGAGTTTAACTGTCCATTCTACATGTGGTTCATGGACCTGGAGAAGGCTTACAACCATGTCCCTTGAGGAGGAGCTGCTAGAGTATGGAGATCTAGGGTCAACTGTAAGGGTTATCTGGTCCCCGTATAACCAAAGCAAGTACGGTGTCTGCATTCTTGGGACAAATTGGAGCTCATTCCTGGTGCAGGTTGAGCTCCACCAGGGCTGCCTCTTGTCTTTAATTGTGGTTTTCATGGACAGGATCTCAAGGCACTGTCATGGAGAGGAAGGTGTCTGTTTTAGGGACATCTGGGTCTAATCTCTGCCCTTCATTGTGCACTGGGCTAGTAGGAATGTGGTAAAGTAGATGGGATGAAAATCAGCTCCTCTAAGTCTGAGGACATGGTTCTCAACCAGAAAAAGGTGGGAAGCTCCCTCTGAGTCGAGGGTAAGTCTTTGCCTCAAGAAGAGAAATTGGTTGAGAAATGGGTTGGGATTGACCAAGAGGAGCTGGAGAGTGTCACTGGGGAGATGGATGTCTGGGTGTCCCTCCTGGATCTGTTACTGTACCTTCAAAGTCCAACCTCGGATAAGTGGGAGAAATTGGATGAATGGGAGGATGATTTTACCTAGGCTGTGTGAAGTATACTTGTTTGTAAGATAAAAAGCATAAAACTGCTGAGATACATGGAACAAAATGCTTTTAAAGGCAATTAATATGTTTCACTTAGCCTGATTCACTTGATGCACAAACAGATGAAAGTTCCAGCCATGTCAGGCATTGGGGTTTGGATAAACCATTTACTTTTTGGATTTCAGACATATTGCGCACCTTTCAGACAAACCTCAATACCTTCTATAGAGCCTCAAAACTGTTGAAAAGGATAAGCAACTGTCAAACTTGGTGAAAATCAAACTATAGCTGCATATTATCACAACCTCACTTTTCTGCTCCAGCTCATGGCCAAATAATAAAGGCCTGCATGCTTTCTTTGTGGTTGGATTCTCAATCAGTTAGAGAGCTTCGGGGAGACATGAGGTTAGAGGCTTATGTCAAAAAAAATAAAAAATATGCGATGGGCTAATAAAAGCATGGCTGATTAAATTAAAAGGGTAATTGGATTCCAGCCTGAGAAGTAAAATAAAGCTGAATTGGGTGCAATGAAATGATCTACTCAAGATTTAGTTTTATTGTTGCCTTTTCTTTTCTTTCTTTTCTTTTCCTCTGATTTAGATGAAAGCCAGAGCAGGGTTATAGTGACAGGTGGAATTAGAAATTAGGACCTCCACGAGGCGGTCAGAAAATGGATTGAGACATGCAGGTCTGTTCATAATGTGCTCTGGCAACCAAATAGCAATTTGCTTAGCTTTCAGATTTCAAGTCAAGTTCACTGACCAAATACAAGCAAAGCAGGTTTTGAGAGTACAGGGCTACACATTTGACCTTTTAAATTCAAAACACAATGTTGTTTTCAAAGGAAATAAAACAAACAAACAAAAATAAGCATTTATAATGACCACTCGTAATTTTGATTAAACTCTCAGAAAGTAATTACTGGATATATACCTAAAACTGGTTAACCTTTGGAGGCACCCTAAATCAAGATGGCTGGTACAAAAAAACTACCTTAGCAAACACAGAAATGGCTATGACTCAGTAAACATTTACAAATTTTAAGCTAATATTTGGTGTGGTAGTAGCTGAGACTCATCCCCCACACATAGTCTGAGCGCTAGCAGATCACACATCTTTGTTTAAACCTGTGACATGCAAACTGGCAGGCAACAGGCATTCCTTCAAGTTATACATTTTATTTTTTCAATGCTATTCAGGGCCATCATAACAGAAATTTAATGAAACATATTGAAATACAAACAAAACAATGTATTTGACAAAGGTGGAGGTTGTTTAATAAAAATATTAATTTAATTACAGTGGAACAATGGTGTTTTTTATTGTTTTTTAGATATATTTGTGTCATTTTTAAAAATAATTTTAGTTAGTTTGTCACCATAGTTTAAAGACCCTCAGAGTTAC
>JAOXNZ010000091.1:25300696-25310724 GCA_028566095.1 Kryptolebias brasiliensis
AGTTTTGAAGAAAAATAAAATTAGACCATAACTTGGTCCAACTGGAAATAATTTCAATACAGTAGAGTTATATTGTTATATTTACTCTCAATAGTCACTTTTGATGTACAGTATGAGTATTTATAAAACTCCTGTTTTAAAAAAATGTTTGCATCAAATTTTCACTTCAGTTCGATTCATCCTGAGCATAAAGAATGACAAGTAGAAAGAAGACCTTAATTTTAACATGAGCAGACCACCAGAAGCAGACTTCAGGAGGGGGACCACTTGTCTACACCAACGAGGGGATACAAGGACAAAAAAAGACAAAAATACTAGGATATCTGTGGTAAAAAAAAATACTCTGACTCTATCTCTGAGATCATCAAGTCCCAGAGGTAGAGCCACTTAGGGAATCGAACATGATCAATTCACTCCCATGGATAACAGTTGGAAAGATCATTAGATGCTGCTTTTTTTCTCCAACTTATCTTTGCTTATTGCCTCAAAAACAAAAGCATCAAACTTGTCTCGATGTTCATTTGCAAACTTCAGAAGCAAAATTTGTGGCGACGCCACAGGAGTAGTTTTCCTCTTATGACTCCGTTGCTGTGGTCATGTTGTTTCAGATGTGCTGTAGAACGGCACACAAATACCCCAGAGTTGGATAAATCTTTCTGCTCTGCAGTCACACAGATATACAGTTAAACAAGAGTTTTTTTTAATTACATTCATGTCAAAGTCATACTAGAACTCAGATTTCTTTCAAACTTTAGCATGGTTTCTTCTTTTTTGTCCAAATATTTTATAAATAACCATGCTAGTCTTGTTTTAAAAGTTAAACGAAACAAAATTGTACATTTTCAAATTTTTCCGTCATCAAATATTGATCTTTTATCCTCCATTTCCAAGGGTTTATTAGGCCTGATGCATAAAAATAAAAAAACAACTTGTTCTGCACTCAGTATGTTTTATGTGTTGTTTAAAGACAGTAAGTTTATTTTGAAGTTACATTGTAATGACATATTATTTTGATAGCCATAATATAGAGGAAACAGTAAGTGAGAAGCAGAGTGTTTTGAGTTGTGCAGGAGGAGGGAGCATGGCTGAATGTTAATCCTGAGGAATCAACATTGTTCTGCACTTAATTGTTACTTACCTGATGTTAATGTTGGGAGTATTTTTTGTGTTTTTCTGTAGTTTCACTCCAATTTCATGCAGCTGTGTTAAGTTATTAAAGGAGCAAGTGCACTCATTTTCCTGGCTCTTGAAAAAGAGTTTGGTGGGCTGTTTATCTATCAATCTACTTGGAGTACAACACATAGTGGGAACAGTACATGAATATTTGTTATTGTCCTGTAAATTGTATTTTGATTTTGATTACAGAAGTGCATTAACATTTCTACATGTTGAGGACATTTTCTAAAAGTCCAAGATTTAAAGGATTTTCTTGTGTGTGCTTTTCCTAAGTTCTAAAATGTATTATCCTAATGTCTGTCAGACATCTTTAAAAAATTAAATTTTTGATTGTCTATAATTTGCATAGAAACATTTTTGAAGTGTGTTGATTAAAATGCCTTGATAAAATGTGTGAAATGTGGCAATCAAATCTGCTTGTTCAACCACTTAAAGTTTCGTGTTAATTATAGCCTATTATAAATCTGATCATATAACACAAATGGTAAACTAATATTGTATTGACTACAACAGGAGGCAGAGGATGCAAGTTTAATTAAAATTGCTGATTACAGTCAGCTCAAGAACTCTTCTCAGTCTGGCTTGGACGTGTCCCATGTGAGAAAACTTTAAAATGAATCAGTTTGTTGACACAGAATGGCATAAAAGTAAACTAGGAATTAAACGACCTTAAATAAGCCTCCAATGCTGTCCTATACCCAGACAGTAATGAAAGCTGTGTTGGATCTCATTACTTTTAAAAAGCAAAATAAACACCTGAAGAACTCACCAAGACTGCAAAGACCATTCACATTCTGTCTATTTTTTTTTATTTTTTTTTACATTGTAGAAGGGTTGTCATCTAGTGTGAAAGTGGCCCTAATATCACACTATTATTTAATGTTCTAGTTCATCACTGATCAAAAAAAATAAACTCCACTCCTATTAACTGTCTACAATCCAGGGCAGCTACATGTTGTTTTTTTTATTTTTCAGATTAGTTTTGTATTTAGTCCTTTTGAATGAGAGAACTGATTAAAAAGACATTCAAAGGGCAGAACAATGAATTTTTAAAGTTAAATGTATCATTTGCAAATTGCAGTGCATTAGTCATGTCTATAAACTAGGGCCTTGTCCACACTGAAATGCTGTTTTTCCAAAACAATGTTTTTATTTGTAATTTCTAAAAATATCCTTCTAAACACAGAATTGTTTTTGCAAAAAATGACCCAAAAAGCTGCAGTAATAATGCCAGATCTGTATGTGGCACTGTGATGCTGCCACAAAAAAAATACACCAAAAAAAGGAAACAAAGCTTGGAGAATGTACATTAGGCTTATACGTTGGGTAGGAATTGTAAACACAACAAAAGGTGACAAGGATGGCGAAAAAAAGAGCAAAAACAACACTTTTTTTTTGTGGACAGACGATGAGCTGGAATTTCTACTACTTTGTGTCACCTTAAACTACAAGACCACAAAAGTGGAGTGGTAACTGGGAGTTGGGCAGTTTAATTACACAGACAAAACAGACACTTTTCAGACCCAGGATCCAGCGAGGGATGACTGGAGGGGAAGGTTTTGTTCTCAAAAAAAAAAAAAGTGCCACCCACATTTCTGTAGTAGATGTACTGTTGTATAAACATTGTTGTTAGGTCTGTCACACTTGGGCTTGAGGGTTAGGCAGGAGATTAGTCTAAAAGATCATTGTTTAAAAAAAAGTCTTAAAAAGTTTAAAACAATAAGAAAATGTTTGGGGTTGGGTGCACTGTGATATGGGCCACAGCTGAAGGTGGGAGCTTTGGTGCTCCTACCCTAGCTAACCGAAGCTGGCTCTTGGGACATGGAATGTCACCTCTCTAGAGGGGAAGGAGCCTGAGGTTGTGTATGAGGTTGAGAGGTTGTGCTGTCTTGGTTGACACACCTTTGCAACATTTCAGGGGATATCAAGGGCAGTGCCACTGGATTGGCAGACTGTGATGATGGTTCCCCTTTACAAGAAGGGGGACCAGAGGGTGTGTTTAAATTACAGGGGAATCACACTCCTCAGCCTCCCTGGTAAGGTCTGTTCAGGGGTTCTGGAGAAGAGAGTTTGGTTGAATCTCAGATTCAGGAAGAACAATGTGGGTTCTGTCCCGGCCATGGAGCACTGGACCAGCCCTTTACCCTTGCTAGGGCCTTGAGGGGACATGGGACTTTGCCCAACCAGTCTACCTGTGTTTTGTAGACTTGAAGAAGGCATTCAGCTGTGTTCCTCAGGGTACTCTGTAGGGGAGGTGCTCCATATGGGATTGGGGGTTCATTGCTACTGGCCATTCAGTCCCTATACAAGAAGACTTGTTCACTTTGCCAACAGTAAGTTGAACCTCTTCATGGTGAAAGTCGGACTCCGCCAGGGCTGCCAATGATACTGATTTTGTTCATAACTTTCATGGACAGAATTTCTCGGTGCAGCCAAGAGCCGGAAGGGGTCCGATTTGGTGGCCTCAGGATTCCATCTCTATTTGCAGATGATGTGGTCCTATTGGCATCATCATGTCATGATCTCTAGCTCTCTCTGAAGAAGATTTTAGCCAAATGTGAAGCATCTGGGATAAAGATCAGTGCCTTCAAACTGAAGGCCATGGTCTTTAGTCGGTAAAGCGTAGACTGCCCTCTGGAAGTAAGGTACTTCCTCAAATAGAGGAAGCCTCTCCAGGAAAGTGTTTAAAGCATTTCCAACTGGGAAGAGATCCCGTGGAAGACCCAGAACTCCCGGGAAGCTCCTCCCTCCTCCTACAGCATTCCTCCTACAGGATTCCTCCTACAGCGTTTCTTCCCGCCCCCTTCATAGCACTCCTGTTCTTGTAAAGAATTTTGGTTCCCTTACCGTGACCAGACATGACGGAGACAGTCACAGCCATGAAGAGCCGCCTGTGTCTCCGCGTGGCCTTTTTAAGTTCATAAGTTTATAAGTTTTGCTGAAACAGTTGTAAAGACGGCTGTATTATCTAACAGCCTCGACCAGCTGCTTCTCAGCGGAGTAGTAGAAGCAAAATGACTCTATTAAAGCCCACCGGCTTTTTCGTGTAAACATGCCCACAACAACGTCTGACCAATCACACAATACTTTGTGCAAACCCCTGGGAGAAAATGTTTGGCCAGGTCCTTGTGTTGTTAAGCGACAGATGAAGCTACTACACAAACAAAATGACGCAGTTTTTGCCACACAACCACATGAATGAAAGCTGATTTCATGACTTCTCATGAACTATGCAAATGTCTTATGTCTCATGATTGTCCTGGTAACACCTTGGAATCCTCTTAGAAGATATAGAAGAGGTAGTTGTGGGAAGATACGTCTAGACCTCCCTTCTCAAGCTGCTGCCAGCCTCAACCCTACTTCGTAACAAGTGGCAGATAACGAACGCACGCATGGATGGATGGAAAAACTTTTGTGCAATCTCAAAACATTGTTCCCATGTCAACTGGGCTTAGATTAAATATTTGACAGTAAATTTTGACTACAACATGATCACACAGATCTTATATTGAGCTAAACAAAACAAGGATTCCGCCCCATCGATAAGTAAGTGCTGTAGTTTATTTAACACTTGACTCTTTCTGAATAATCATCCCCATGGCTCTACTTTTGATGCAGTTTGTTTACTGGCGCTGTAATCATTCTGTCACCCTTGGGGTCACTCAACCCCCTGCTGTCTTTCGCCGTCTCTCTGACTCGCCATGGACCTCCGCCAGGGAGTTGAAGCTTGTCACATAGAGAGACAGCGGCCTTGGAATAAGCTTGGCAGTCTTCCAGGAATATGAAAACACTCACACAAGTACACGTCAAAACACACACACACACACACACATTGACTTGCCCTGGAAAGGAAAAGTAGAAAACTAGATTTTAGCCAGATGTGAACCATTAGCTGAAGAAAGACCCACTTACATAGACACAGAGACACAGTAACAGTTATTATATTTAGTTATATATCACTCATTTGTGTGAATGAATGCATAAGTCATGTCACAGAGGAGTGAAACATATGTTTACTCCCTCAGCACTTGGGGAATCTGGCAAAGCTCGGTAAGGGGGGGATGTTTATGACAGAGCTGCATTATTCTGAAAAAAACAAGCCTAGCTGTGGGATTTAGTGTGCACACTGTTGCTACCATCATCAGTCAGTGCTTATCTTCTACTGCTGTTAGCATCACCATTAACACCCCACCTTTGCTAAAGCTCAGTGATTAATCATTGTCAAATAAACATTTGTTTGTATATTTCGTTTTTGTGTCCAGCACTTAAGGAGGTTGTAGAATTAGTAAAAGAGCAGAAATGAAAAGTTTAGTTTCTACTTTCAGAATGTGATTAAATGAAAGTGGCTTTAGAGGTTCTCTTTTATTCACTGTTCAAATATATAATGGTTTAAGTAATGGTTTAGTAATTGTTGAGGTATTATAATAATATTTTATTATCGCCCATTTCTATAAAAGGTGGGTTATAATGTAAATGTCTGTGTGTGTGTTTGTCAGTTTGTTAGCAAACTATCTCATGAACCAGTAGCCAAATTTTAATGAAACTCTCAGAAAGCTATTATTGGATGTTCATCTACAATTGATTCACGTTTAGTCAACAGTTCAAGATGACCGACCCTGCTAGTTGACCTTAGCAAATACAAAAATGGCTATGACTCAGTATGTTTTACCAATATTGAGCTACAATTTAGGATGGTAGTAGCTGTTAGCACACATAATCTGAGTGCTAACAGATTGAATGAGATCTTTATTTAAAACACTAACATGCAAGGTTATGGGTGATATGCATAAATTCAAGGAAGGCTATTTTTATCCATATTTGTAAGAACCACTTAATGCCAAGTTTTTTTTAACATGAAGGGCTTTTTTATCATCAAACATTTTGTTTGCTACAGTGTCATTTTCTACATTTTAAATAGTCCATGTTAATACTGAAGTTTTCACTTGGCTTCTTTAAAATTATATACATATGTAACAAATGAATATCAATAAAAGTGTCATAGATTTGAGTAGTTTTGAGTTTATTTTCTATTTGGATCATTACTGTTTTATGTTTCTATAGTTCTGTTTTATTTCTGTTTTTTTCTATGTTTTGTTTAGGTTCTTGTGAAGTTTGGCTTTTTATTTTTCTTCTGTGTTACTGCTCCCTGTGCCCTCTGTGTTCTCTTTCACATTTCACTTGTCCTCAGTCAATCACCTGTTTGCCTGCCACGCCCATCTACACTTGCCCCAAGTTTTGTAATCACTCACCTCTGTCCACGTCTCCTAATTATCTCCTGTCTTTAAAACCTGGTCATCTCCTCCATTTACTCTCGCTTTTATGCGCTGTCTGGTTCCTCTCATGTCTAGCCTCTCGTGTTCGCTACGTTTTGGATTTTGTTAAGTTTTGTGTTTAGTTTTGCTGCCATAAATTAGTTTTTTTTCCTCCTGGAGCAATGAGTCTGCGCATTGGGTTCACCTCTCTCTCCACTATACATGACAAAAAGTACCACAGTAAGACAACTGTGTTAAATAACAAAAAGTTGGACAAATTATTATTCATGTGATCAGCAATATTTAGGAATGGTTTATTGCAAAAGTTTGATTTTTGCAATCATACACAAAAAAGCAAATACAGATTATTATGATTCTTATTAAGTGTGTAATTTGATAGATGAGGTGAATGCATCATTAAAAGATTTGTTTGAATGTAGTTCCATTATCACAGAATAATTTGACAGCCAGAATATATTTTTATTATGTCTTAATTGCCCACTTTTGGTGCTTATTAAAATGCAAGACAGCTTTTGAAAGTAAATTACAAATGTGTAATTGATATACAACAGCAACACAGAAGCAATTAATGCACACATTAAGAGTAATGTTCATGTTCATGATGATGATGAGTTCTATCTGAGATAATGTTGATGCTCTAATTAAAACTTAGCTGTGTGGATACTTTGGCAGCCAAAACATAATAAACCAGAAGTCATAAGAAACAAAATGGAAGAAAAAATCCAGTTTGTATTTTATTAAAATGCGTGAGTGACTTCTCTTCTGGTACCACTGCCTATCCCTGAGGTGTTTATCTTTTTTCCTCCTCTTCACCAGTTGTTTGTCATTCTGTTTTCTAATAAACTATTTAACCATGTGTACTGAAGCTGAAAAACAAAAAGTGGTTTGTGTATGTGTGACAAGGAATGATAAGGCAGTTTGAAAATCGTTTTTTTCCTCAGCTCTGCTTCAACACTGTCTTATGCTTTGTAGTCTAGTGTCCCGCAGACAATGTTAGCCTGATATTTACAGTTATTTTAAAAGAATTATTTGACTTTCAGTACAATGCCCAGCAGCTAATCCTGAAAAACACATATTCATCTTTACCCCTTTTTATCTCAAAGCAAAGTACTACTTTAGCTATGCTTGTTCTTTTGTATTCAATTGTGATTTTTCAGTGATTGTCTATTAATTTGTTGTTTTTCCAACATTCCAAGTATAGACAAACATTTTTAGATAGGTTAAGCATTTCTAAATAAATAAATTAATTAATAATAATAATAATACACTTTCATAATTAGATGCCAATCAAACTGGAAAATACAACAATTAGAACAGGCAAAACTACAAGCAAATATTTTACAACCAGTGAATTTTAAAGCCTGGCATTCCTTGGAGTAATGCATATCGCCTGCTGCCTTGGATGCCAAAGTTTTAAACAAAGATTTTGTGTGATTCATTAGCACTCTAAGTGTGTTTTAGGGATGACTCTTAGCTACAACCATATCAAAATTTTGCTCAGCATCTATGCAATGGACTGAATTTTACCCATGCCTCTGTTTGCTAAGGTCAGGTACCTGTGGCAACCACCTTAATTCAGGTTGACTCCAAAAGGTGATTGGTTGTAGATGTACATCTAATAATTGCTGTTCCAGAGTTTCAATAAGATCTGTCCAGTGGTTCATTTCGCGAATAGGCGGACAAGTAAGAACACGTGCATTACATTATCACCTGCCTTTTAAGGCTGCAGGCAATAACGAAGTATCCATCCATTTTCTTTACCCGCTTTTTCCATTCCGGGTTCCGGGGAGCCGGTGCCTATCTCCAGCAGTCACTGTGTGAGAGGCAGGGGACACCCTGGACAGGTCACAACTCCATCGCGGTGCCACATGGAGACAAACAGGACAAACAACCATTTACACTCTCACTCTCACCTAGGGACAATTTTAAGAGTTTCCAATTAACCTAACATGCATGTTTTTGGAAACTTGAGTACACAGGGAGAACATGCAAACTCTCCCAGGCCGGGATGCAATCCTGCAACCTTCTTGCTGGGAGGCGACAGCTCTAACCACTACGCCGCTGTGCCACCAATAACAAAACATGTGTATCAAAAAATAATAATAATTATAAGCACAAATAAAATGTCCACAAATTTGACAAAGAGAAAGTAGAGTTACTGTATGTTGGATTGGCTAGTTAAAGAAAGTATTTTAGGATGAGGTTTCAAATGTGGATAAAAACTCTACGGTACACATGGGTAGTGGAGGAGAATTCTAGAGCAGAAGAGCAGTATGGCTGTATGGCCCATTGTGAAAAGATTGGAAGATGGAACTGGAACCTGAGAATAAAAAAGAGGACTGAAGCATTTGGAACAGTGTAAATCTGGAGCATTTCAAGGGAAAATAGAGGAGCAAGATTTCTGAAAGCTTTGAAAGTCAAGCTTTGAAAAATTCAACATAATACTTAATAGGAACTCGGATGAGTTGTTTGAAAATGGGAGTGATGTGATCAGTAAATGTTATAGTGACAATATGAGCAGCAGAGTTTTGGACCAAGTGAAGTTTATGGATAGTTTTGTGTGGTTGAACAGAGAGAAGAGAATTATGGCAATAAATGCCAGAAGAACTATAACAATGAAAGTAGCTGTATTGTTGGGTCAACGATTTTTGAAGACAGTTGATGATGTGTAGATAAAAGTAAGAAGAATGAGTGGAAGTATTGATCTGTTTTAAAAAAAAACACACATCAAAGACTGTCAAAGATGACACATAAATTCTTAACACAAAGGGAGGATCAGACTTTGTAAATGTTCCCATTTCTTAATTGCCAGTGACAATTCTAAAAGGGTAAACATGGAGCCAAAAAGAAAAAAAAATCTGTTCTATCACTATTGAGTTTAAGGAAATTTTGAACATACCAGCTCTTAATCTCTCCTAAACAATTTGACACATTCACTACATTCAACTATGTAGCAGGGATGACACCCAAGCAACATTGTGTTCCTGAAAATAAAAGAAGTTGATGGATGATAAAAAAGGAGCCCCAGGACTGAGCTATCAATGGGAAATAATGTAGTTAGGCTGATGTGCTTGCAGAAGTCTTAATAGTGTACAAGGCTACCACAAGGGAAATAACTGAACACATAATTTGGCTAAAGGAATACAACTGAAACAATTCAGACACTGTTAACCAATAAATCAAGATTTTAAGTAGCAAACATAAATAAGTAGAAGACACATTTAGCCTAATCTCAGTTTTGGCAGGCTTTTTGGCAATGAGATTTAAAAACAACACAAAAGTTGACACATGACCATTTTCCTGTTTATGAAATAATTTTGTTCCCTCCTTTTTAGAAGAGAACAAAAAATTGAACAGTAAAGATAACAAAGCTCAATTAAAAGTTGTTTTCTTGACAGACAGTTGGTTAAAAAAAGAAAACAGCATCTTCAATAGAGACTGGAGTTAAAAAAAATGAAATGATGAATAATAAATAGCTGAATATATTAGCTCGAGGAGGTGCTGAATATGGTGAGAAATCTTTGAAGCCATGTTTCAATATTGCACTTAAATAATATTCAGGACTTTGCAAATAATACA
>JAOXNZ010000091.1:25320667-25343663 GCA_028566095.1 Kryptolebias brasiliensis
GGACACGGTTGAACGCCTTCTCCAAGTCCACAAAGCACATGTAGACTGGTTGGGCGAACTCCCATGCACCCTCCAGGTCCCTGCCAAGGGTATAGAGCTGGTCGTAGTAGTCCTCCACAACCAGGACAAAAACCACACTGCTCTTCCTGAATCTGAGGTTCAACTATCCGATGGACCCTCCTCTCCAGAACCCCTGAATAGACCTTACCAGGGAGGCTTAAGAGTGTGATCCCCCACCAACCAGCTTCTTTAGCCGAGGATCAGACCGCCAAGGTCCCGCCTTCAGCCACCAGCCATCCCACATTGCACCCGAACCCTTTGGCCCCTCCCATAGGTGGCGAGCCTATGGGAAGGGGGCCCCATGTGAAAGCCCGGCCACCAGGCCAACGTGCCCCACCTCCAGGCCTGGCTCCAGAGTGGGGCCCCGGTGACTCGCGTCCGGGAGAGGGAACGCTGTGTCAATTTATATAACTCGTTATAAGGGGTCTTTGGGCAGCACTTTGTCTGGCCCCTAACGTCTGCCTTGGGTGACCCTACTAGGGGCATGAAGCCCCTGACAGCATAGCTCCTAGGACCCTTGGGACATTCAAAGCCCTCCACCACGGTAAGGTGGCAGCCCAGGGAGGGGCATATTGGGACTACAGTAAGATAATGTTGGGCGACACAGTGTGAGTGCTGTCACCTCACAGCAAGAAGGTGGCAGGTCCGCCTCCCGTCCTTTCTATGTGGAGTTTACATGTTCTCTCTGTGCATGTGTGAGTTTCCTCCGGGTACTCCACGACCCTCTCGGAGGCCGAGTGAGAGGCGTCATTGCCCCTCTCAGAGACGCTGGAGCGAGGAGCATCGCCGACCCCCACTGAGACGCTGGCAGGTGAGGTGCAAGGGCCCCCTGAAGACCTCGAGGAGTGAGGCACTGGGGATGCTGAGACCGGCACTGGGGATGCTGAAACCGGCACTGGGGATGCTGAGTCTGCAAGAACTGCAGGCGGCGCTGGAGGGACTGCAGGCACTGGAGGGACTGCAGGCACTGGAGGGACTGCAGGCACTGAAGGGACTGCAGGCACTGTTGCTGACATTTGCGAGAAGCTGGATGCAGAACAGATGCTGCAGCCACCGGAGACACAGGGGATGCTGCAGATGCCAGAGACACGGGGAACGCTGCAGACACCAGAGACACGGGGAACGCTGCAGACGCCAGAGACACAGGGGGCGCTGGAGCTGTCCCGGCTAACTTTGAGGCAAGTCTCATGTTGTCCTCCAGGTCTTCCAGCGTGACTCTAACCTGGGTGAGCAGCAACGGGATGTCGGGAATATCACCAAGTCCGGGTATCGAGCAGATGATCCTGTCCATCAGCGCAAGGGCTGTCGTCTGGTGTGTAGGGTCCTGGTGTGTGACAGCAGAGGTGGCGAGTCTCCAGAGTTTTGCGGTTACTGCCTTGAGCTCCGTGGCTCACAACGCTGGAGGGACTGCTGCCCGATGACAGGGCCCATCGAGGAAGTGGAGAGGATGTTCCTTCTGTAAATCCCTCAGAATCTCTGCTTTGTCCTCCGCAGAGAGAGTGATGGAGGGAATGGAGTCCGCTGGGTTCTGTAGGCGTCGGTTCATTCTATCAGGATCGGGGAAGACGGAGGCAAACCCAGAGCGCAGACTCATCTTAAGGAACTACTTTATTAACTAAAAAGGACAACACCAAAACAAAGGCTGACATGGCAGCAAAAATCTAAACAGACTAAATAACAAGACCTACGCAAGGCGCGAGGGAAACCAGAACACATACCAGAGACACGGGGGGACCAGAAGAGACATGAAAAGACATAGAGAGAACATGAAGAGAACAATGAACCGACGAGTAAGTGGAGGAAATGACCGGGTTTTAAGGACAGGTGGAAATCAGTGGAAGTGGGCACAGGTGAAGTAATTAACAGACTCGGGGCAAGTGTAGATGGGCATGGCAGAACAGGAGATAAACAGAGGAGAAGTGAATGATGACAAAGCACAAAGAAGACAAAGGCACAGAGAACAAAACCAAACAAGACAACCAAAAGAAACCAGAACCACAAATACTAAATACAAAAACACACATAAAACCTAAATCCCCACACTTTCTTTTTAAAAGTAATAGGTCAACAGTTTTCCTTCTTCTTTTCAACAGTCCTAAAATCTAAACCTTCATTTTTCTTTATAACACTAATATAAATAAACTCAAACACAAATATTCAATTTTTTCAAGACTCCTTCATTCATTGCGCCCCACTAATCTCCACTCTGATGGTATGATAGAACTATGATTAGCAAAATAGTCCAATTTATAGGCATGTTAATATGGAAACAAACTGCCAACTGCTTGCTGGTTTTGCTTTTTAAGTATGCATATACATTATGCATTTATAAACTGACCGTTCACCAGGATTCAGTATAATCGTGCACACATATTCTTGACTTACTTCTTATCTATGATGAAGCAAGGATATTACTGATTATATGAGTGAAGAACCCTACTTAGAAATGTAAGCACAGTTCTTGAAACCTTTAATTTACATGCTGTATTCAGTGGCAAGTGATCCACTCAAACACATCTAGACCATATCAAGTCACAGAGTGTCTCCTGACTCTCTTTAAACATAACACATTTTCCAGACCAGCATCTTTCCCTTCATGCACTCTGACTTAAGAGTGCATGAAGGGAGCGTTTGCAGTCCTAATGTGTCTGTTAATAATTGAAGAGTCTTCTCATACAGATGGATTACAGAGCAAAACACACAGTCGGGGTTGTGGAAGGAGGGCTTAACTGACTCAGAACTATTGCTGAGTTGAATCTGCATTGAACAGACACACTACTGGCCTTTTGTTGCTACAAATGTGCTGTAGCTGGACTGAGTTCCTGTAACTTGTAGTACAAGCTGCTTATTTGGGATTTTCTATGATGAGGAGATAGATGGCAGGTGCTGAATACTGATGTAAGTAAATATAGGAATATGCCTAGGAGGAAAAGCTGTAATTCTTATGAGGGTGCCATTGTTCGGCTTACAGCCCCCCACATCACCCATTCTCCAACATCCCCTCAGCTAGTGTAGATTTTCCTCCTCTGCTGTCCATCCTGTTCATTCCCTCTATATATCATCATGTCACTGTTCCACTGCCATAACACACTTAACTTCTTCCAGCCTCACCTTTTCTTTCTGCTTTTGCTCCTATTATGCCTTAAAAACACACTGACACTTTTCTGATTAGGAGAAGGTTACTTGTTCCGGTACTTCATTAAGTATAGCACATCAACTTATTCATGTAAAAAATCTGCACAATTTTGTGAGAATTGCCAGAAGTTAAATGACTGTTTTCCCATAAACACTTTTCTCTCCATTTCCTTATTATTCAAGCCCACATAAACTCTCACACAAGAAAAAACATCTCTGCATCTACCTTCAGGAATTGCCTTTTTTGTGTTGATCATAACCTCCATAAGAAGACAAACATTACTTCTAATGAAGCATTTTCAGCTCATTGATAGTAGCAGAAATGTTGCCCATTCTGTCTTAGACTGCATACAGTTTTAAACTACTTAGTCTATTTAGTCATCTTTGTAACAACAGATGAGTGAGAGACACCCAGGCCTTGCTGTTTCTGAAAACGTCTACCCTCAAGGAACCCAAAGTCTCTCCCAGTTCTGCTTGAAGCAGAGTCCAAGCTGAATCACATTCTGTTGGACATGTCCATTAAGCCTCTGAAGAGAGTTTGCCCAAGTGGTATACTTATTATGTACATGAAACACCTTAACTGGCTTTTCTAAAGAAAGTGGATCTTGCAAACATAAACAGAGGGTCATAGCACTTCATAAAAACGTCAGCAGCCAGTTTGTGTTCCAGCATATTTAGGATTGAATCTTTCAAATCACAGTCACAGAGAGTTGAGTGTTACTTTTGAGTTTTTAGTGCAGAAATGCCAGATGACAGTAGTATTTTAATCTAAAAGGCTGATTGACAGTAATCACAGTTTTGTAATTTTGCAAAGATCATCTTAGATTCTCTAGTTTGTCTTTATATGTCCTATTAGAGTTCAAGGCTATATTTGATACTTTCGATCACTACATTTTGCTGTAGAGACTTAAAAATAGCAGTGTGGGTTAAGGAACTGTGCTGGGCTTTTTAAAGTCATCTCTGATTTCAGAATTTTCACGTAGATTACAAGTTGTCCTCCCACATTAGAATTAGTCTCGAAGTTCTGCAAGGTTCTTGATCAGACTAATATATTTTATTTTTTACACAATTCAAGCAACATGAGCTAGATTTTCATTGCTATGCAGAGGTTAAAATCAAATCAGGTCCACTACAAGTACTGAGACAAATGCATTGATAATCAGACCAAAGTTGTTTTTCATTCAGCTGCTCACCACAGCGAGCAAACTGGCAAGACAAATTTGTCACTTGTTTTATGCCAGATGCCCAGCCTCATGCAACCTGGGCTCAAACCTGCAGCCTCAGGACTACATATTGTGGCACTGACCACTGAGCTACCACAGCCCCTTAAACTCAGATCACAATTTAGTAACCCAAAGCTTTTGTCAATTTTGATGAGAATATGACATCTAGCTTACATAAAAAAAACATAAATCTAATCTCTTGGTTTAACTGCACAACATTACCAAAATTAAGAAGCTCCTTTCCAAGAACAAAGAAAAAATAGTTCACTTATTTGTCACTTTAGTGCAGGACTATTAAAATTGTCTAAAAAAATCCCTGAAAAGCTTCCAGTTGATCTCAAATGCTGCAGCAAGAAGCGTTATGAAAGTCAAAAGAGATATTTCTTCAATTTTGACATCTCATCATTAGCGCCCTCCAAAATCTTAAATAAAAATTAAAAGTTTTTTTTTTTTTTATAAAAGCACTTAATGACTAAACTCTATATTTTTTTAATTATACAGCTTCTTATTGAGCTTTTCTCGGCAGACCACTTTTGCTTTAGGACTGCAGATTTACTCATGGTACCTTGAATTTTTAAAAATAGAATTGGAGGCTCAGCCTTCAGCTATCAGACTCCTCTCTTGTGGCTTTAGCTCCTAGTTTGAGCTCAGAAGTCAGACACCTTTTCTGCTTTTCAAGAAAGCTTAAAAAACTTATTTTTGATAAAGCTTTTTGGGTTGACTTGGTCACTATAAGAAACACTCCTTTAAGTGCAAAAAAAATGACCTACTTTAGGCTTAGAGCACACAGGTGCCAGATGTTTATTCACAAGATTTACTTACAACTTTGTGCATATAAAACACCTTCAGTTTTCTATTTATTTTTTTAGTCTATCATTTCTATATCTAACTTTCCACATATCACCCATTACCTTTATTCTGACAACCACCTTTCCATTTTCACACCCCCATCTGCTTTTCTCTCACTTTCATACTCTTGAGTTCTGGAGTTCTCATCTCTTGGTTTAAATAGTTGATGGCTGAGCAGGAGCCTTTCAAACTGAGAGATTACCCTGTCTGCAGTCCCTTCTCTATGTCATTCATAGTGCCATTTGATCCAAACCTCACCCAATCAGTCTTTTTATTGCATACTTCAGCAGGAGGAAAATCTTGGTGGGCAGCAGTTTAAAATAAATATCTCCACAGTGTTGCCTCTTTTACTCGTGAGACCAAGAGAAAAAAATGACTGAATGAATGAAAAGTTAAAATATTTGAGTAGATTGTGGTAAACCTGTCATGGCACCTAGGGTTCTAAGACTACCATTGTATTTTGTTTTTTTAATGTTTTCTGTTAAGTTCAGATTTATTTTTCTTGGGATTCTTGTTGTTCAGAGGTGTAGCCCAGAAAGTGAGTTATGTGAAAACCCTGAGTAAGTTAACCCTGAGTAAAGAGGAGCCCTGTGTTTTCGGTCCTCAGTAACAGACTCTGTGAACTAATCCTGTTCACTGGCAGTTTTTTTATTAAAAAAAAAATAATAATGTTTCTACCCATCACCTCCCAGCTAAAGCAAGCTGTCCAACATGAGTTGTCTCTTTTTTATCAATCCTACTGAAACGAAAGTAGAATTATTTAATAATGCCTGGTGGAGAGGACTTTCCTACCTAGGCTGAATTTCTAGATGCTCTCATTCCCAGATAATCTTTTGATGGACCTGTAATATCGCGTTTCATTAAGTTGATTCATAAATAAAGACACTAAATTCCCTTTCATTTGGTCTTTTTTATTTTCTACAAGTACAAATGGAATAGTTAGCATGTGTAACATTATCCCAATTAATAATTAACATCTTTTATTTGTGAAAATCCACCACTTTTATTTCAGTAAAAACATGTGTAGATAGACTTTTTGATTTTGCAGTCCAAATTAGGTGTGCCTCCAGAAAACTTTACAAGAGTGGCCTGATGGGGGCCACTGATGATGGCACAGCAAGAGCAAAAGCCATAACAAAATGTCAGGAGTTTTATTGTGCTGTTATCATATATAGGGTATTAGAAAAATACTGCAATACCAAAGATAAAGGAATGGTAAAAAAAAGTACAGTTACTATATATTTTTAGTTTATTACAGGAGTCTGATCAAGTTCATAAACTGACAGGCCCATAATTTAACTTTATTATTAATGTTTAGGCAACTGTAGGATATTTGTTTTTAATTTGAGAATCTCATTTTACAGATACAGTTTCCTTCCATAAAAAAACCTTTAATTAACATTTTTACTAATAAGCTTTTTTTAAGGAATTTGGCCTATTTAATTTATATAATTATTGGACTGAATTGTTAGAAAACAGCTGTCTACATGAATTAAAGCTCTCAAATATTTTCAGCTGTATTTGGTAAGTGTGTACTTTGCATACTCGGTATTGAGAAAAGGCCTAGATCTTATTTTTGTGTGGTTGCCTTGGCAAATCATGGTTTTGGGGCTCTATTGATAATAACTTTTCATTGCACTCATGCAACGCTCTTAACTTAAGGGGGAAATACTCAGTGTTGATTGAACTCACTGTTATCAGCCATTCTGCAACTGGAAACTTTGAGTTTTGTTGATTGGAGTAAATCACCTAAGAGTTTACAGATAAACTTAGAGTTTGTTAAACAACTTTTCTGGAATACCCCCAAATTGTACTTACTCCTTGTTTTATTTTGTAGAGTCAGTTTGTTTGTCAGCCTTGCCTTCTTATTTCTTTGTTATATTTGTGCTGGATATGTAATCAATACCCCTTTTCCTCCTGCTCATTATATCCTTTGAAGTATTAACAGTCACATTTTTTTCTTTGTGCATTTTCAGTTCCATGTGTTCTCATGGTCTCCTCAATGTTGTGTTACTGGATTCACTTGCTTTCTGTTTAAATTGTTTAAATATTTTTTATTATTATTATTTTGTCTGGTCTACATTTGAGCTCTCAAGTACTTGCCTTGGTTTAGTGACTAAGTCCAGATGTTTGCATTCTGAGGTTTATATTCAAACAGATATCAAACCTTCGATGTCTTTAAATTAACATGACAAATTTCTGAATTTCTTTAGAAATTTAATTTACCTCCGTACAGATGAGGATTGACAAAAAAAGCAAGAGAAATAATTTGAATAGATTTTTTTTACTTTTAGTATCATGGGAATGTTTCCGTTCAACTTTATCTTTTCTGCTCTTGCTAAGTAACACAAAGATATCCTCATTATTGATCTACTTTTTCAGGTCTTGTACTTCATTCGTTGCAATTTGTGTCAAAACTCTTCCTTACTGCACAGAACATAAAATAATTACTTCCTAAAATAAAAGGAAATAAAGAAGTTAATCAAAATTATATGTGTGCATTCTGAAATGGGCAAAAATAAATAAAATAAGAGGAAAAGTTGATCCATGAGAAAATGAATATGTAAAAACTGTCCAGAATGCCTAAGAGCTGTGCTGCATGAGGACACAAGTTCATTTACCATTTTCCACTGGCATTAAATGGCTAGCAGGGTGCTGTGGGGAGTAATTCATCCCAGCATCTCAGCAAAAAAGACTTTTCCAAGCACTAGACAGGCTTCACATGGCTAAATCAGATTGTGATAAGTGCAATGTTTTAACAAAAATATTCACCAGTAACATAGAGCTAATCGCATCCTGCAAATGGACTTTTCCATCTCTGTTTATTTGGCTTTTATCCCCACTGTCATCTCACTTTTAATGCCCTCTGATTCCATACCCAAGTCATCATTTGCTTTTTGTTATTCTGCAGTATGGTGAAATGTATGTTAGCCTAACGAGCTGCTTGACACTTGAATTTCCCTTTGATTTGTATCAGTCAGTCAAATAATTTGACTTTAACCTTTTTGTCCTCACCAGGTAACATCAGGAACACAGAGAAGCTGAGCTACGACCGCCAGCAGGAGTATGCGATCCAGGTGACAGCCTGGGACTGTGGCCAGAAGAGAGCCTTGCACAGCGTCTCTGTGCACATTGATGTCAGGCCTGTCTGCAAACCTGGCTGGCAAGGTTGGTCCTCATTGTATATTCATATGTATATGCATATGTGTGTGAGAAGGGGGGTGCTTCTCCTTGCAAAAACAAGTCCAACTGTGCGGTGTTTATACATCTGCAGATGCACTTTGAGTGTATGTATGTTTGTACACTTGCTCTCTTTATGTTTATGAATGTGCTTCACTGAATGTTTCTTTTTGCTAAATGTGTGGCACTATTTGTCTGCAAAAAGTGACACCTTTTTCCCCACAGTTGTTTGTCTCTCTCCTTACCTTTCAATGGTTTTTATTGTTCACTCTTCTTACATTCCAGTTTTTATGTGATATTATGACTTTCTTTGCCCATCGTGTTCTTCTGCCCTCCTTGAGGAATGGGCCTGTCAAAGTTAGGCTGAAGTGATAAACACTTTGCCAAAAGCACTGTGATACAACCAGTTTAGGTATATTATAGCACGTATCAAAGCAGTCATAAAAGTCTTAAAATTACATTTTTCCCATTTTGAAATGGGGTTCTGTGTAAAAGTTGTGAACAATTATCTAACTTGTAAATAACTTTTAGAACAACATCACTTTGGTCAAACAGAGTTTACTTCTGACAGGGCTGATGAGCTAACAGTTCAAGCGAGACCAATCCCAAAGACGATCACTACCATTTTAAAACAATTCCAATTTCACAAAACATGACAGCGGTTCACTATTTAAAAAAAATGTTATACACAGGAACGTTTCAGTACATTATTTTTTACATAGAATCCTGTGGTTATTTGCAACTTCAAATAGCAGCAACAGCAGGAAGGTGTAGCACTTCCTGTGTAGCCTAAGGTCACATTAAGCAGGAATTTCACAATCTTTCTTGCCAAAAAAATATATAACAAGACAAAGATGGAACATTAGAGTTGGTTTAAGAAGTCAAATTTCACTTTGGTGGATTTGCTCTGACTGTATTGATAACTGTTGTTGCAGTTTTCACTTGTGTAGATCCATACTTTGCAAATAATTGTGTAATGTGAAATTGAAAGTGGTGTAAAGGTTAAAATAATAGCATTCACAGTAATTCATTTTAGTCTTGACCTTGCTTGGATTAACAGTTAGCTTGAGAATCCTGCTTGATGTAAACTCTGTTCATCCAAGTTGAGGTTGTTCAAAGTGCTGTCTACAACGGAGAAGATATCCATTCTTTTTTTTTACAAAAAACCCCACTTCAGTATGGCTGCCATATCTCTTTACCAAAGTCTAGAGGGATAAACAGACTTGTGCTGCAACAGCAATGCAAACAAACCATCATTGATATTGAGGACACTTATCATATGGCCCAGCAGATGTAATTAAGAGACAAGCACATGGCTGCGTGCATCTCCAGATTAAACCTTGTGCAATCTGTAGTATTATGTCATTCAAATGGTCCCTTATGTTATTTCTGGCATCCAGCCCTCCATTCTCCCGCAGGACTGAATGCTAAACAGCAGTAAATTAGGGTCCTGGCAGCAGTTTAGAGTCATTTATTGATACGTTCCAAAAGAAAATAAATATATAAAAAACAGATTAGTTGTTTGGCTTGTAATCAATCCTTCAATTATTTTTTTTTTCTCAAACAAGTTACAGTACAAGTCTGGGGTGTTGAATAAATGTTTGTAATCTGAATTAGGGATTTTCTAAATTATAAAAGACAATAAATAATTTAAGAAAATAAATGATTGAAGAAATGTGTCTTGATCCTTTTAATATTAGTTTGTCTGAATTATTTCTTAAGATAAGTGACATCTTTATCAGACAATGAAATCATTTTGAGATTACAGAAATTTAGAAAAAACAAATGAAGCCATCGGAGATTAAACAACAGAGCCACAGGTTTACCCTCTTTTCTAAAGTTCAAACTATGCTTGTAGGACACATTCACTGTGGGAATACCCCTAACAGGAAAGAAAGTAACACTCCTCATCTTGTTACAATCAGTGCCAAAGTGACCCATCAGGAGCTCCAGCAACATTCTTGATTGGCCATTTAACAGTTGGGCTCTTATTCCAATCAGGAAAAAAAATACTTGTGTCCGAATTTATTTATTTATTTTTAAGCATTTTTTTTCCACCAATGTTTTTTGTATGGATCCTATCTACAAAAAAAAAATGAAAAAAAATGACCCTTTGCCCTTTGTTCAGTACTCTATTTTTTAAAGCTTCTTTCAACTCTTTGGTGAAAGGTTTCTGAACTTTTCAAGAAAACATCATTTTCACTAACCTTGCTACTTTTCATGCAATTCATCACATGGGCAGAAACTGTCACTCTAGTAACAAGGAACTATAGAAGAAGCTGTCTGTAACTATAGTTAAAACTTTATGATCTGTCAAACAGAAAATTTCATAACAAGCAAAGGAAGACTGTTTGCAGATCGCTCAAACACTGAAAGATGCTTGAAATGTGCTTTTATCAACATAACGGCTGCAAACATTTGTCATAATAGGAGCTCAGAAGAGATTCAAGGATGAATTGCTTCCAAATGGCTTTTTCTGTCATAATAAAAAAATCAATGGGATTTTTGTACTATTTCTTGGAAGAAGTAGAGGATTGTTATGTTTTGATACCTAATCTACTTTGAGATGTGTATTTGCTTTTTACACTTCCACCTGAGACAGTCAACCATTTTAAGGTGTTACAGACACAAAAACCTAATTCTAGTTTTACAAATTGTTTTCATTCATCCCTTGATGTAATGAGACAAAGCCAGTTTCAAAAATGAGACGATAAAGTTGGGAGGAAATGACTGAAAGCTCAAGTGTGAAAAAAAATGAAAGTGTTAAAAGGATGTTGCATCTGAATGTGTGAAACTAACAGATACTTCTCAAGAGGATAAACAAGCGCAGAACATGTCACAGAACTGATAATTACAGCAGAACATCACATTGTCAGCACTTTGCAAAATAAAAGGAAGCTCAATCACCATTAACACTTTTTTTCAAATGTCATTTGAAGCAGAAAAGTTTAACAAGATTTACTGTAAACACTGAAAGACCCAAGCTGTGTCAAGAACTTAAGTTTTACTTGTCTCTTCTTGTAAACAACCTCTGTGTCAGATATTCTGTCCTATTTGTTATTCAGATCACCCATCAGGTATGTACAAGAGAACCAAAAATAAAAAGCATGCATACCTATTACCCTACCCCAACAACCGCAGAAAGGTCAGCTTTGTACAGCCACCTTTTGCAGCAATTACTGTCTCTTCAGGAGTGTCTTCATGAGCTTGGTACATCTAACCACCAGACCATCAAGGACAATGTCCATTACTGACACAGATATTCTCAGTTGGACTGAGGTCTGGGCTTTGACCTGGCCTCCATCCTCCTTAAACCACTGGAGTGTTGCTTTAGGTAAAGGGGAACCTTTGTCCCAGTCTCAAAGCTCTGGAAGACTAAAAGGTTGTCATTAAACATTTTTCTATACTTTTCTTTGTTCATCTTTCCTCTAACTCTGACCAGTGTCCTACTCCCTGCCAATGAAAAACCTCCCAAGAGCATAATGCTCCCACCACCATGCTTTACTATGGAGATGGTGCTCTTAGCCTAATGAGTGGTATTAGGTTTGTGCCAGATATGAACTTTGTTCATGATGGTCAAAAAGTTTTATTTTAGTCACATCTGACCTCAGCACCTTCTTCCATATTTGGAGATTCTCTGATATGCTTTTTGATTAACTCCAAACAGTCTGTATTTTTTTTGTTTGTTTGTTTGTTTATTAAGTGATGGCTTTTTCCTGGCCAATCTTCTATAAACCCCAGGTCTGTGCTGTCTGCAAAATATATTGGTCCAATGGACCAGATATCATGAGTTTTGGTGGACAGCCCCCTCTTGCCAGGTTTGCTGTAGTGTCATAATCTTTCCATTTCTTGATAATGGATTTATTGGTGCTCTGTGGAATGTTCAGAGTTTGGAATATTTCTTTTTTTTTTTTTTAATTCTAACTCTTATCTGTACTTCTCAACAACTTTGTCTCTGACCTGTGTGAGAAGTTCCTTGGTCTTCATACTGTCTCTTGCTTGGTGGTAGCCCTTACTACTTAGAGATGTTGCACTTGTTGATTCTGATGGCTATCAGAACAACATCATTTTACACTTAGATTGTCCACAGGTGGTTCTTATTGAACTAATTGTGTGGCTTCCTAGGTTATGGTTTGAGCTTTAAAGCAAAGTGTGTGAATATATGTGCATACTCCACTTTTCAATATTATATATGGTTTTAGAATTATTTAAAACACCCCCTCAGTTTTCTTCATTAATCTGGTGTATTTTGTGTAAATCTATTACTTATAATCACATTCGTTATATAATTTCTGACTGTAAGGCAATAAAAAGAAAGGATGCCAAGGTATATGAATCCTTTTGCAGCTCGCTATATCATCCTATTCACATTGAATATATGGTGATAGCTCCAATATCACACTAATAGGCATCCAACCATTTCTTTGTACTCTGCCCTCAGTCCACTACTGACCCCCTTGAATTTTAACGTAAATGACCCACCATAAGAAACAAACTCAAAGTATATTTTAATTTGAAATTTAAAGTGGTACATGTGAAATGTAAAGTCCCACTAATTTTCTCAATAAATATCTGAAGGATTTTTTTATTCACGTGTGTTAAAAATACAAATTTACTGTGAACAAATAGTTTCATTTTTGTGTTTGTACACAACAAGAATACATTTACATGACTTCCAGAAAGCATCCAGGGCTGGTGTGGGTGTTACAGGGTAATTCTAGCCCTCTCTTAGCTTTCAGCATTAATCCTGCCTTTGAAGCCTGTTAAGAATTTTTTTTTCTGTTTGCATATTTCAAGTTAGGTCTTTCAGACCCAAATTATGTCAAGATGATACACATACACACAAATATACACAATTACAGCTACACCTTCTTTTGAGGAAAGGGCAGTTGTTGCTATGAGCTTTGTTTGGCAGCAGGGATGAAGGGAAGAATGGAGAGGGATAAGTAAATGCCATGGCCACAGATCAGGGGATATTTAACAGGCCTAGTTGTTGTTGTTGTATTAAAGACAGGCTACTGTGGGAATGTCAACATAAAACCACACACACACAAACACATACAGAGACATCCACACACTCTTATACAAAAGATTTGATTCATCGATTGTAGATTTAAAAAAAACAAACTATTTTTCAGTTTTATTTAGCTATGGTATGTTGCTCTGAACAGCAGTTCTCAACTGTGTGTCACTCAGCCAATCACAGTCCCTCACATGTTCCTGGAAACTGCTTTCCTGATAGATACGTTAATTTAACAGCTCAGTAGATGTAAATTTTAGGAGTTGATAGATACCAAAGCTAACTGTAAAGTGAAGAACTGAAGAAAGATAGCGGTGCACAATTCTTCTTGCCTAATAAAAGCAACGACCCTGAAAGGTATTTTTGACCGCAGAGTACAAGTTCTCAACCCTTATAACTATTTGAGGTGCTTCACCCTTTTCTTAAACTTTTTTTGATTTTGCACTGCTGGAACTGTGGCTGTTCACAGTCCTTTTAAGTGCATTTATTGGGTCTTCTATTTAGCTCCTCCTTCAGAGTAGGTGCTTTTTTTAACTCAGTGGGGAGTCTTGTGAAATGTAAGTGGATGTGATTGGTTCATATATAAATGTATACTGATTGGCCAAGCAAATAAAAAGTTTTGTTAGCACCTGGACCATTTAAAACAGCATCTCATTGTTGCAGTAGAAGCTACTTACCTGTCATAATTGTCTGCTATGAAGTGCTGTTCTTTAAATATGTGCACCACAAAGTAGACTAATTTTTGGTATGAGTCTTGGCTCTACATTTTATTTTTCTTAAAATCTGTCGCAAAATTTCAACCTTCTCTTTAAACATTTAACCAAAGACCCACAACACTTAGCTCCAAGTATTTAGTTCTCCTTAATTTTTTGTTGTTGATGGTAAATGTCTTGTGTGACACAAGCATTTTTCAAATCAAGACTGAAAGTTGTGCAGCCCAACATAGATGTTTTTTGCTAAGGAGTTTTTGAAAAATTCATATGCCATAGGTCAGTAATGTATGTTAAATACAGCAGAGGTTGATCCTGTGTGGAAGGTAGAGGGGGGCCGGTCCCCATAATTATAAGTACATATAATATGTGCATGGATATGAAATAGTAAAAGTTTTGTCTTCTATTGGAATGAAATAGTGATCCCTTTCTCAACCTTTAAGTATGAGGTGGCAGTATGACTTGGTAGAGATATGAATTGACCAGAACCCATCCAACACTTTTTTAATATGTTAAATGTGTAAGACACCATTGACTGGTGAGTAGCCATGGTCAGTTTTTACCTTCCAGTCACAAACAATGACAAGAAACCCTTTGGATGGCTACATGTGCTCCTAAACATTCTCTGTATCCTTGAGAAAGTATAAATTTTTTATTAGAAAGGTAATTTCCTTTTTACAGTTGTTTTTTCTCTTTCATTGACCTTCATAGTACAGATTGTGTTTATTGATGGCACCGTGACCTGGTCAAGATGCAGGTATCACTTCATCATGGTCTTTAAAAAGGCAAGATGTGCCCTGAGATATTGTGCTCTTATACTAGATAAAACAGCATTATTACTGGAGCTGTGTGGTTTAGACTGGATTGGCTGGAATGATGTTGTAAACCAATCTCCTTTGGTGCTTTTATATTAGTCAGTCCTGCTGCTACTCCATGATCATCACCATGAAAGCATACACCTCCTCTCCTACTGCTGTAAGTCATCTTGGACCACTTGCCAGCTCTCTCTTCTTTGAGTTCCATCAGAGGTTCTGTAAGTTTTTTTTTTTCTTTTCTTGATGGTCCATTTCATACTGGCACTGTCTAACCAATACATGCATTTTTTCCATTTGTTTGGATTCCTGTAAATATTTCCAACAACATCAAACCAACATGTTGCAAACTTTATCTACTAACTCAAAACAATTTAAAACTTTTCCAGCCATAATAGCCAATCTCATATCTTGCTTTTTCATCTCCCTTGACTCCACTGTACACAAAGGAACAGAAACATGAACAAACACATACACGCACACAAGTGCACAAGAAAAACTAATAATGGCATGAGCTGACACCGAGCCTCTTCTTTTCATTCAATGAGATGGTTATCAGTGTTATTTGGTGTAATACTTTGACAGAGGGCTTTGTACAGTTTATCTTTTAGTTGGTTGAAAATAAAAATGAATGGTCTCAGAAAACAAAAGCTTCATATTTTTTTATTTGTGTGAACCTTTGAACACTAAAGTATAAACAGGATATTTAAAATGATATTTTTGCAAACTTATATCCAAACCGTTACAAAGGTTGTTGATCATGGTTCAATACAACACTATTATTTGTCTACGTCATCTAAGTAAATAACAAATAAAAAAGAGTTACAACAAATCTGGCAAATCAGCTGAAATGCAGTTACTTTAGAGTAGCACTATCCTACACTTCCAAGTAGTTAAAACTATTGTGGTTGCAAATAAGGATTGCAGCTGTGTCTACAATAGGAATTTTAATTTTACTTATTTAGGCAAGCATTTACCACTGCTGTTTGCTTTGAAACCTAAAACCTTTTTTTCATGTTTTTGAACGTAGTAGTGTATTATTTTATTTTAATCTTTACAAGTCTAAATCAGATGATAAATATGGCCTTTTGTAATCTTTTACTATATGTAAGGCCCCCCTTCACACTGGATGACAACCTTGATACAATGTTAAAAAAAAAAATCTGCCAGAGTGTACAGCATCTTTGCATGGTCTTGGTGAGGTTTTCAGGCACATAATAAAAATGCAGTAAGTCATAGATTATGGAAGGCTTTGACCATGCATAATTCTTCCACAGCAAGGTTGTGGTGGTTTATTATCATAGTGGCAGTGTATCAAGGTCCTGGGTGGAGTTTGGGGATGCATGGTGGCAGCGTATTAGTGATGTATGCATTTCTGCCAACATTTGCTGATGGCAATGAGGGATACTTATACGTATTAGCGAGCACCAGTGACATGAAGTGATCCTAGAAGGACTAGAAAATTTTGAAGAAAATCTACTCAAAACTATGTATTTTCCAGCCATTTCAAGTGCATTTTACTAAATTCTTAGGATTAATAAAACAACATAAAATCATTATATTAGATTCTTATTGAAAGGTAGCCTTTAAGCTGAACTTTATCTGAGATCATACCTGAAAATTGCATTACCCTTATTTTTATTTTTTTTACATACTGAGCACTATAAACTTACCTGAACTTCAACAACAAAACTGATAATTTTCCATCTTATTTATTATTCCATCTTATATATATATATTTTTTTATACAGAGCAGTTCAAACCCAAGGTGCAAATGAAATTCTAACAATGATGACGACATTTATGATAATAATGATAAATAACAATAAATAGGTTGAAAATAATGATATTATAAAACTACAGTCTACTGCAATCCATTTCACCTGAGAGTTTATTCTTGTTAGATATATGATATCTAGATCTAGATCTAGATATATATCAGATTTAAAAAATTGGACTAATGTGTCTTGCTCACTGTTTGCATTGATTGTTTCTCTTTTTGTTGAATGTTGAGGTTTGTATTCTGTAAAGCTGTTCTTTCCTTTTCAAGCAGAAGAACAGAGCATAATATTAATGATAATAGAATGAAATGAAAATGAAGTCAGAAATGTCAGCAAAACAACACACTGACATTTACTTAAAGAAATAAAGTAAATTATATTGTGCTCTGTGCAGTAAAAAAAAGCCCTTTTGAGGCTGAATGCACAACCTCTAAAAAAAAGACAATCCAGATCCAAATCCATCATGCCCTCCTCAACAGGAGCCATACTCAACTACACAACCACATACAACTGAACAAAAGCTGTGAGTGGCAGATTGTCAAACAAATTAAAACAGAAATCTGGGTATTCATCTTTAGTTGTTGTGTGAGGCTCTCAGTTTTTTTGTGTACGCCCACATACTTGCAGCCCCTGTGAGGGCTCGGAAATAAAACTGACCTAAGGGTTGTTGGTAGTCAGGGCAATTAGTATGAACCTCAGACTCTAGGTCCCGCTTTCTGAAGTACCAGAAAATAATTAGAGCAATACAGCATAGGTGGTTTTGTTTCTCATTTTTGCATGTTACTGTCAGCTTCTGTGTAAAAGTCATCATTATTAGAAGAATAAATGAGAAGTGGCATTTAATTTAACAATTAACAATGAAGGCTGTTTTGACATCTAAATTGTACCCCTTTTTTCAGTCCTTGCAGGAGGACTTTTTAACAGTTTAACAAGCAGACACCAAGTAGGTTTGACTAAAATCTATTCTTTAAACAGTCAGAATAAGCTGTTCCATTCTTGAGTGACTCTGCTTCACTGCAAAATTTAGGTGAATAATAAAAATTCATTGACATTCACTGCATTGATGATCTTGGAGGTAAAATTGTGGACTGAGGAGAACCAGATAAAAAATTAATGTGCTTTGAACATGTATTGGAGGAGATGTGACTGGGTATAAAATATGCATGCACTCCACGTCAATACTCTGACTTGTGAAAGGGGGGGGGGGGGATTTATAACAAAAGTTGGACCAGTGTTTACTGAAATTAATTGATTTTTTTAAAAACATGATGGAAGCCAATAAAAGAAAACTCAATAAACTAAAAGAAAACAAGCCATTATGAACCAAAGCTATCCAGTAATGTCTGTCATATTAAAATGGTAATATATTCGAGAGTTGTGCCTGCAAATGTTGAATAAACACAGTGGGAGAATACACAGTTCTAATAAAGCCCTGTTTGTGACAACTTGTGAGACATTCGAGGGAGTCAAATATGTGTTGACGGGAATGTTTTCTTTATTCTCACATAAACTCAAGACAGTTGATATTCTCCACACTTTCATTTTGAATTCAGGGACCTACAGTAAGTAAATCTCTATGTGACACAATGAAAATAAACTTTATTGTCTCAAATATAAATTAAGCATTAATGCTCCATTCATAGCAGCTCAGGAACGTACCTGGGCATGATGTGAGAAACAACAAGAAATTTTATTTGTTATTTAATGCATAATAAAAATAAAAACATATAATAAACAAAACTGTATTTTTGTGTCCAGACAATTTGATTATGCAATATTTTCTTCTAGATGTCAGGACATTTTTCAATACATGGGAGGGGTGTGGTAGTTGTCATGTCTAATGAGGCCCAGCTTGCAGACGGATGTTTTGCATTCAGTAGATCTGTGTGGCTCTTTGGTTTGCATAGCCTCAAATCACAGTCTCT
The DNA here is from genome assembly GCA_028566095.1 of Kryptolebias brasiliensis. NCBI lineage: Eukaryota > Metazoa > Chordata > Actinopteri > Cyprinodontiformes > Rivulidae > Kryptolebias > Kryptolebias brasiliensis. The sequence goes on from JAOXNZ010000091.1 coordinate 25,339,363, forward strand.
TTGATGTACTGATTTATAGGTGTCATTAATGGTCCAGGTGGGCCAGAGGTTGAGGAAGCTCAGTTTTCAACATTTCCTCACCATTTCCATCCCCATCTTATTGTTGAGCTCATAGATGTGCCACAGATCCAGGACATTTAGAGTATGCTTCTCTGTCTGCAGTGAAGGATGTTAAGCCGTCTAGCTGGATTACTCAGATTAGTACAGAGCCAGTCTCTTTGTTTCATTCCTGTCTTTTAGCACAGCACTTTATGTACGTCCTCATGCAGTCAGCTGGCTGTCTCCTCAGCACTTTGCTATACACCTCATCCTCAATAATGGTAAGTCTATGTTCAACCACAAACTGTGAAAGGTTTCTCCATTAATGACTCTTAGTTGCTTTGTATGGCAGTTATAGAAAAACACTTTTACAAAAGTTGTACTTTTCTCAAAAGAAGGAATGGCTTCTGCATCTTGGCTTGTCATCCCTTCTTTTTTAAACCAGTGACCCAGTCTTTAGCTTCTGTGTCATCATTCCATGGTAGTATAACTTGTGCAAACAAACATGTTTTTCAGAGATTTTTAAGGCACAAAGAAACAGAGGTAGCATAAAGAACAAAATAATGAATACATGTGAAAACATCTCCCCACGACAATGAAGAGAAAAAAAGACTAAAGTAATATCAAGTAAGCCTGTGTTCATTTTATGTAAGCAGTGTTACGACAAGTGACATCTACTGGATGACAAATGGTCAAACAAAGTGCAACAGTGTAAACAGATTTTTTTCTACCTTCCATCTTTCCTGTGTTCATTCACTTGGAACAGTCAATGTACCACCTGTACAAGTTTGTTGTCTCTGTCTAGTCCAGTAGTACACAACACTCATTTGTCTAAAGTGGGTGTGTGTGTGAGAGAGAGAGAGCTCAGCCCCTGACACAACCTACAGTTTAAATTTGTGCCACCCAACAAGTATTTCTGTGGCAGCTGTTATGTTGTTCTTTGGTGTAAAAAATGAGTGCGGGCATGTTTTATCAGTTGTCAGTTCAAATTCTCGTATCTCTTTATGCAATCTAAAACCATGAGTGTGTTAGCGGTTAGGCTGGAATCAAATAAAACTAAAGTCCCTGTGAATTACTGAGAATCTGAGCAAATGTCCAAATGAGCAAGATGTTCATTCATGAGTACTAAACAAGAAGAAGTGTGAGAGTGTATTTTTAACTGTGGAAATAATGAGACGGTGCACCTTGATTGAGGGTATAGATGCCAGGTGCAAAGAGTACTGCAGAGGGTTTTTTGTTTAAGTCCCTTTCATACTGGGTTAGGATCCCACTTTGCTCTTCATAGGCTACATGACCTATCAGAAATTGGCTGGATCACCCTACCTTAGAAAACCTTCTGAAGTCAAGGTGATCATGAAGCTGCTACTCTGTTAGTACTTGTCAAATAGTTTTGTTCCCACTATTTCCATGGCCTGAAGACGCTGTCCTGAATCTCTGTGCCCACCCAGGCACAACTCATTCAGACCTCATCAAGATGCAGCTACAGGTATCATGCCTGTGCTAGATTGTTTCCATGACCTTGTCACAGCCATGGTGGTAGTGTAAGACCAGTGTGACCAGCCTCAACCACCAAGCCACACTGGTGCTTGCATAAATACCGTTACTACACTTCCACACGTTTCACCCAGAACCTCAACACGCTTCCACCATAATGATAAAACACTATGACCTTGCTAAAGAAGGTTTTGTGCTTGCTCAAAGCCATTGTCTTCCTAATACTTGTCTGAAGATCTTGCCAAAACCCCTTAAGTTCTGGCTAATGTTTTAATGTCAAAGCAGGATTGTCATTCAGTAAGAAGAGACCTTAGTCAGACTGACAATTGTGGAGGAGGAAGGCTCCATAAGGATGGCTGTTTCTGAATTCATAGTAGTGCTACACATATTTGGAAATGTACACAGTTTGACAAAAGCTGTTTCAAAGCAATGCACAAACAAACAGAAAAGATCAGCAGCAAACATTGTCAAGACTGCCTTTAATGAGCCATGAATTTGTCATACAGTTATCTGCATGTTTCACACAACAGCTCATTTGGATATTATTCTGTATTTGTACTTTGCATCTTTTAGAAACTGTAGATATTCTCCACAATAGTGGTTCAATTCATTCAGATGTTTGTTCTGTCATATGTATATTTCCTGGATACCATCTGGAGTATTCAGGGGATGCTGCAGTGGATGTTCAAAAACAGCTTCATATCAACTTTCAGGCAAATTCTTTCTTTGAGAAAACAGGCTGTATTTTCTGCTTGACTTTAGTGAAGCATTCAAGTGTCTGTGAGTGTGTGTGTGGGGGGGGGGTATGGGTGGGTGGGTGTGTTTCTTGGCAGCCAACAGTCCTGATCTGTGATAAGAGAAGGAAGACGAAGAATGAATGAGGGGGAGAAGAAAAATAAATGACTTAGCACTTCCCGTTCCCATTTCCTCCTCTCTAATCTCGGACTGGCTGCTGCTTTAGCACTTTTCATCCCTGCTCTGGTATTAGCTTGTTTCCCCTTATTACAATCATTATTTCCTTTTTCCCTTTTGCCTGAATATCTATCTTGCATTTCAACTTTTTCTCTTTTGTTGGCTGGATTCTTCTTCTATGTTTTTCCTGTTCTAATTTCCTCTTATCTTGCATTTTTTTTCATATTCATGAAAGTAGTAATCTAGTTATAGAACAATTATTTGAATCTTCTTATGCTGAGCATTTCTCTTTAACTGGATTACATTGTTACACTGCTGTGCTTGCTCTCGCGGGGATCATTATGTGTACTCTTGATGCTCTTCATCCTGGCTTCAGGCAGGAAGGTGGCAGGAGTCTGACAAAATGGGTTCACCTCTCCGTGTCAGAGGGGAGCAAAAGATGGATAAAAAGTAAATGTATGTCTGTGAGGTTGCAGTGTGTTTCAGGGAAGAGACAGAGCAAAATAAGAGAGAGACTTCTAGGTGTATGGTGCATTAAATGGGCCAACACACATATTTTCTTTGAGGAAAGGCGTACATCTATATCACAAAAGCAATATGACCTAAGCAAGTGCTGCTTTCCCATCTGTAAAAACATATTTGTGTTTTTTTAGGTTAGGTGGAAGAATTTTAATGAAACTTGTAGAAGGTAATTACTGAATGTACATCTACAAATGATTAAAGATCACAACTATGACTAATTGAACTTATGAAACACAAAAAAAAACTCCATAATTTCTACAGATATTGAGCAAAGATTTTGGCCAACTGTAGCTGAGAGTCATTCCCGACACATACACTTTGGCATGCATGACAGTGGGTGATATGAATTCCTTCAAAGAATGCTACTTTTTATTTTGATAGGTTATGCCTACAGACATTTGTTTTTAAAACTTCTTTCTTAATAATAAACAACTTTACAAATAGGCAAGTCACCTAACAAAATGACTTTGCTGTTCCAAAGAAACAAGAGGTTTAGGAGCTTTGACTGCTGACTTGAGCGAAAACTAAAGGGGAACTAAAAACAATATCCAGTACAGGAATGATATGATCGAGAACTCATATTGCTACATTTTTCAATCATGTTATTCAACCTCTATTTTTGCTTTCAGTTTGATCATAATCGCAAGACAAATGCACATGTACAGTATCAATAACTTGACATTTATATTTTTTGTCTCCTGCATTCAAGATGTTTAGGCAGTACAATAACATTACCTCTTCTTCCTTTTTATCTTTAGATTAGACAGTCTTTGGTTTTTGCTTGAGGTCATTCAAATTACTTTGACAATCAATATTGAAGATGTGAAAAAGTCTGTTAGAAACTCATTATATGTACATTTACCCCATTTGGGTTCTGTTTAATAACCAAAAAAGGTTTTATGAAGTACTGTCCATTACACTAATAGCCTGCAAACATTTGAACAGGAGGTGGTACTCAAAAAGTATGAATCTTCTCACACTGACAGAGTAGATGTGGTCATTTTCAGGTTGGTTTATTTACTGTTAAATACTGCCGACACTTTTAGGCTTTTGATATTTACAAAACTCTCAGGTCAGTAAAAAGCAATGCTCCTCCAAAATCATGTCATTTAATTCCATTCTTCAGGTTACTATTACAAAGGTTTATGATTAATTTTCACTTAAGGTATGTTTTATTTTTGTACCATGACTTGATTTGAGTTGGAGTGAAGAAGGAAAGTAGTTAAACTATTTTAACTCAGTTAACCTCTGCTAGCGTACATGCCCTCTGGCACTGCCCACCTGTGTATGGCTTTTGGATAAAAGTTTGTGAAGACTTATCAACATGCCTAGAG
>JAOXNZ010000091.1:25364541-25379592 GCA_028566095.1 Kryptolebias brasiliensis
CGCCTCTCGCACAGTGACTGCTGGAGATAGACACCGGCTCCCCGCGACCCGGAATGGAGAAGCGGTTAAAGAAAATGAATGGATGGATGTCTGTTCAGTAACATGGAGATCTTTCTTTGTAAATTTGCAGTGATAGATGGAGAAGCCATGGTAATTTGGTGTCATCCTAATGAAAACTTAAGAGATTTTTGTTTAAAAATTATTTTGAATGCAGTCATTTGTAGTTCTTAGGAAGATATTGGAATTGGACAGAACTGGAATCAGAAAGTCAGATGTTTACATCCATTCATTTTTTTTATCCGCTTCTCCTTTCCGGGGTGTAGGGAGCCAGTGCCTATCTCCATCAATGACTGTGTGAGAGGCGGGGGACACCCTGTACAGGTCACAAGTCCGTCACAGGGACACATAGAGACAAAAAACCATTCACAGTTGCCCGTTAACTTAACATGCATGTTTTTGGTCTGTGGGAGGAAACCGGAGTACCCAGAGTAAGCCCACATGAACACAGGGAGAACATGTAAACTCCACCCAGAAAGGCCCCAGATCGGGAAGCGATCCTGCAACTTTCTTGCTAGGAGGCAACAGCTCTAAACACTGCTCCACTGTTCCACCCTACCGAATGTTCACAAAACCTGAAAATTGTATTCTTGGAAATATCAGTGCTTTTTTTGTGCTTTGCTTTTTTACCACATCCATACATCTTACTGCATGTTGTCTGTATAACTTTGCACTGAGGGTGGCACAGGTGGCAGCGTAGTGGTTAGAGCTGTTGCCTCCCAGTGAGAAGGTTGCAGGATCTCATCCCGGCCTGGGGTCTTTCTGGGTGGAGTTTGCATGTTCTCCCTGTGCACACGTGGGTTTACTCCAGGTACTCCAGTTTCCTCCCACAGACCAAAAACATGCATGTTAAGTTAACGGGCAACTGTGAATGATAATAGGTAACTCTTAAATTGTCCCTAGGTGTGAGTGAGAGTGTGAATGATTGTTTGTCTCTATGTGGCCCTGTGATAGACTTGAGACCTGTCCAGGGTGTCCCCCACCTCTCGCACAGTGACTGCTGGAGATAGACACCGCGACCCAGAATGGAAAAAGCAGGGAAAGAAAATGGATGGATGGATGGAACTTTGCACTGATCTAAGACATGTATAGTATATACTGGAAAGGATTCCACAGCAAAAATACCTGTTTTTCCCTGCTGTGGCATACCTGAATGTCCTGTGTCTTAAATTTAGCAGGTATGTGAATTAAGTGTTGTTTAAATATAAGTCAAGTAATGAAAAAGTGACTAGAGCTTAGTTAAAAATAGGTTGTAAACAGAGGTGCAATGGTATACCCAAGTTAAGGTTTACTTCATACTGCGGCTGCATAGTCACTGTTTGGTACAACAGGAAAAGAAATAAATGGCAAATACAAGTTGTTTTTTTGTTTGTTTTAACTGGTTTAGAGGTTAGAACATTTTCCCCACAAAAAGAAGGTCTTAGGATCACCTCCCTACCTTTCTGTGTGGAGTTTACATGTTCTCCCCGTGCATACATGGGTTTTCTTTGGGTACTCCAGTTTTTTCCCACAGACCAAAAACATATGTTAGGTTCATTGGTAACTCTAAATTGCCCCTAGGTGTGAGTGAGAGTGGGAATGGTTGTTTGTCTCTGTGTCCCTGTGATGGACTTGCGACTTGTTATAAACAAGTTAAAAAAGTGTTTATTTTAAATATCATGGCCTAGTATGATCCAAAATAACAGGAAATACAAAACTAAATAACATCTACGAGTGTTGAAAGTCAAAATAAATAAAATATTAACCACTCATTCCTAGCTTTTCAGCTAAGTAAGTACTTATGAGGGAAAATAACTCTTCATATTTGGAATATTGAACAAATGCATAAATACCTTGTCATAGAGGGCTTTTCAGTGCATGTGATTTATAAACCATTTGGCTTTTCATATGTCTGCCTCTTGCAAAAAGATGTGCCCAATTCTAGATGAGAGTGGTGATTATCTATGACTAACCTTTATCATAGGCAATCACTGGCAGATAAGTACCTCTTATCTGCCGATACTGCAGCAAAGGCGAATTCTTCTTTAAGATGCCTCTTCATAAATCAGATATGAAGCTGACCATGTCTTGTGGCAATATGAGCTTTCATAAATGAAGCAGCCACTTCATTTATGAAAAAGGAGGTGTGAAATGTAACTTAGTAGTGTTTACATGGAAAACTATGAATAAAATGTGTTTTGGACATCTCCTATTCTAAATCCCACTACCCGGCTGATTCAACAAACTATCTGTCATCACCACACCACGGCCTTGATCCATGATGCCAGCTTACTTTTCATGTATCTACCATTACGGTGCTGTCATTTCCTTGCTTGGCGACTCAGAGACGTAACGACAATAGGTTGTCTTCAACCCTCACATGACCTCCATTTCAATTCAGTTTATTTATGTAGCCCCAATTCACAACATAAGTAATCTCAGGGCACTGTACAAAAACATTCATATACATTCTAAAATGCCAATTAGTAAAATTTATCTATCTATGGAAGCCAGCAAATTGTGTCAAATCTTCACTTCATGCCAATTTTCCATCCTGAGCAGCACATTGCTGACTGAATAAAGACAACAGCAAAGTGAGGAAATGTGGTCACACCAAGATGGCGCGATGGCAACTCCAGCCCAGCCCAGCTTGAAGTGTTTTGTGAAATGGGCTGTAAAATCCTTTTGAATGGTTTTGGCTTGTTTGCCATAAAGGCTACAAGTCACCTAATGATAGTAATATCATTAATAATATCAATGCAGTCTTACCTGTAAAGACAATAGTCACATAAGCTTTTCGATATCTTATGATTTCATGAATTTTCGGAAATCATTTTCTATCTCTTACCTGCTCCTACTCTGACTGATCCCCAGCTGTACATTTTCCTCTTCCTTTTCTACATTTACTTTCTCTACTGCTAAATAATCAAAAACACAGCTCATTAATTTATAAACCATTAAAAGTTAATAACCATCCTGCAACTGTTTGAAGCTCAATACATTTGTACTAACAGCAATTCACATCTGAATACTATAAGGTTTGGCTTTAAAGGGCTTCACAGCATGCACCCATTATATAAAAGAAAAAAGTTTAGATCACAATTTTTAAACAAAAATAGCTTCTTTTTTTTTCTTTACCGAAGCAGGATTTAATAAAACATAAAACTAACGTATTCACACACATAGAAGTCATTTTTTATCACCACAGCTCCATTGAGGAGTTAGTATTCCTGTGATGATAAACCAGCCTCACATGTTTTTTTTAATGTCTGCTCTGCTTCCACTCACGCTCGTCTTCCTCTCAAATTCACAAAAAGAGAAACTCTTGGGCTCGCTGTGTGAGTTCTGTTCAGTGTATTGCAAACATCCACACAACTCAATAGAGACCAAATGGCTTTGTACTAAACCAACACTGCTCTAAAGACAGCTGAGCTGTGGTGCTGAGCTCTGCGTCGTTGTGCCTATAGATCTGAATTCCATTTTCAAAGAACTTTCTACAAGATTTTTTGATGTTATGTCTCTACAGTACAAGCCCTTCTTCTGTCTGTGCTGTTTTATTTTGTTTTCTTTTTTGAGCACACGCCTCACCTGTTACAAGCAGCAACAGCAGGATCCTACAGAGACTTTTAGATAGTAGTATATTATTCAGAAGGGACTCAAATGCAGCTCAGCAGTGGCTCTATGTGATGACAAGCGCCACAGTTTCACAGATTATGGCAGATCTTAAAATAAATCCCATTTTATGATGACTGAATCATACACAACACATTTCTTTAAAGGGAAACCACTAAAAATAGAGAAACTACAGACTTTGCTTGTTCTACAAGTTTCATTTGATTTACTTTTTTGTGTAAGTCAGCAAAAATATATTTCAGATCTTGTTTGTGAAATTAGAGCTTCGAGGTAGAATAACATTTATTAGATCTTTTTATAAAACATTTTTGGTCTAGAGCTGTCTCAGTCTTTGCTCATATCTATCATAACTCAAGTGGAAAATATTTTGTGTCTGTATGAATTTGACCTGCTGTATTCAACTTGTCACTGTGTTGGACCTGTCACTGTACCCACCACTAACTTCTGGGACAATACCTGTCACTGTCTGGCAGTGCTGCTCACACAGGAACATGTAGTCTTCACTGCCAAGCAGCAAAAATAATTCAGCATCTGGATTTTCTCATTCAGTCATGAGAATACTCTGCCAAGCAGCAAAAATAATTCAGCATCTGGATTTTCTCATTCAGTCATGAGAATACTCTGCTTAGGAACATAACTTAGATGACTGAGTGCCAACTTTTATTCTGCCATTTACTATAGCATTCTCAATAAGAAGTAAAGTTAAATTCTAAATGTAAGGGAAAATGATATAAGGTTTGACACATTATTAACTAATCAATGAAATGATTTAGTAATTCATTAATTAATTGCAATAGTACGTTAAGACCTACAGTGGAGCATTACAATTGATACCCAGTTGTTTTTTCTCTAATGTAGACCCTCATGTACTTGTCCAAGACAGCTCTTCTGTGAGCCAGGCAAATACAGACCCTAACGACTCTGATGAGAGAACTGTGACCTTATCTGCATGTGAATCTAGCTTGCACAAGCTAGATTCACGAGCATCCCATGCAGTTAAAAGCTTGCAGCTCCACAACTCTCCAGTTTTGAATTGAGAAAGCCTCACAGATGGGAGCTGATCTTGCAACTTAACTTCTGCACAAATCTGTGTATTGTTTTTAAATTTACTATCTTTGAAAAAAGTTACCTCTCACATAATGAAGAGACACTGCACTTCTGTCATAGAACTGCACAATAATAGACTAAAAGAGATCTTCAATAAATACCTCTTAGACACAAAATAGATTTTAAATATGGTGTTACAAAAGCAAAATGTACTGCAGATTGTCTCGAGTTAAAGTTTTTGTAAAAACTAATAGTAATTTCATTATAAGCAGCCGTGTCATACTTAAGCACCGTTGCTTAAAGTATGACAGAAGGACTGCTTGTAATAAAAGTTCTGCATTGTTTTGTGTTTTTATCCAGTAATTAAAACCTTTAAGCCATACTCATAATTTTCTCGATTATTAAGACAAGGATGTGTCTCTTCTCTTGTCCCCACCGGCTGTTTTACCACCTTTTTCAGTTTCACTGCTACAGTGTTTTTCATTATTGAAGATAAATGCCACAGCCAAATTTTTATCAATGATAAGAAGTTCTTTGTTTGGGACTTATCCAAATCTAAGCTTATAAAGAACAAATAAACTGTTTTTGCTTTGTGGCAACACTGAGTCTTTCCTTCCTGAACAACTCATAATTCAACTTCACATTCTCTTGTTCCACATTGCTTTACTCTCACTGTCTCAGAATAAAATGTGTCCTTTGATGTAGCAGAACATCTGCTGCTGTACTTACCCTTTGTTAGTTTTGTTTTGGATTTTTCTTTTTCAAATATTACTCTTTGATTGCTATTTTACTGGTTGGACTTCCACACAGTGAGCCCTTTCCTTTAAGGCACTTTGCATCACATTCTATACACATCCATCATCATTTAGCTTTTTTCACAGTGAAAGTCAGCCTTGTGTTCAACAGGAAACATTTTTAGTATACAAATATCAGTAGAAGTAATAAAAGAGCTTTTTTCCATTTGAACTTTCAAAGCGGCCCTTGTAATACCTCTATTTTACTTCCATATTTGCCTTGCATTTCTGTGGTCTATTGAGTTACGTGGCTGTAAGAAAATAACATCACATTATCACCTTTTTACAACATGCCAGAGGTCTTTAGATTATTTTCAGAAATCTAAAAAGTTTAAAGATGACTGCTAATAGTACTTTTTTGCTATAACTGGACTTTGCATGTAGCACCTTTAAAACATCACGTATTCCTCACCAAAACAATAAAAGTTAGGAAGCAGTGAGCCAACAATAATGTTATACAACATCATGGTACTCTATTAAAACACCAAACATCTGCACATGCCACAATGGTGTACTTATAGTACTTTTTAGTGTAATAGACATTGCTATTGTTTGTCTTTCTTACCCATCTTGTTAGACCCTTGTATTAGTGGTGTATTCCTCTGTGTTCTTGGGATATGTACTGTGTAAATATGATATTGTTCACCATGTTGTGCTGCTGCTTCATAAATATTGCATTGTTGGAGTACATCCCTCATCTACATTGTTTTTTGTCCATACTGGTTGCATGCTATGTCCAGTCACATGATGTATACGTATATAAGATCACTATTTTCTACTTGTCATCCATTCCACAACATGGATCTGGAAGAAACTGATGTCCAAGCTGCTGTTATGGATTTAGCTTAGATTCTACTTGAAGACAAGGAGAACAGTAAACAAATTGACACACTTGATATCTCAGAATAGAGCAACAGAGAGCAAAATGTAGAAGACCCAGAAGATGGTGGATGAGCTCATAAGGCCATAGCCTCTTCCACAAGGAAGAATTGTGACAAGATGCTGGTGAATACACTATTGCAACATCACATGTAATAACAAAATGTCACACCAACAAAAACAACAAGACAGTTACAGCACAGCAACTAGTATATACTGTGCTTAAACCATGCTGCATATTTTGCAAACTGGACATATCTTAAGTATTGAGAACATGCACCAGTTTTTGAGTAAATACAGTAATTGCATTAAAAGGAAGTAATTACTGAATTTTTCAAGTAGCAGTAATGTAAGTTCCATTTTATTATTTAAAAAAATAAAATATAGCTATGTAGCATCGTTGGCTTTGCCCAAGTCTTGGAAAGGAATAAAAAAAAAGAACTTCATCACTAGAACCAATCTAGATAATTGTTTTGGAATACAGTGCCACTGGTCTGATCTGATCTGATCATTATACAGATGTGTTAAGTAGTATTAAAAGAAGAAGAAATTCAACATTTTAAGCTGTGATTTTTATAAATGCAATGCTCATCTACTGTGCATAATTTGGTCTCTTAATTTTTAATTTATCATTTCTGTTCCGTTGGCTATAATAACAAAATAGTAATATGGTAGCCTAGAAAACAGAAGAACCAGCTGGAGACAGTAAATTTTGTCATCCGCATATCTTCAGAAAGACAATATTCCTACCAGTACCATACAGCAGTTCTCAAACAAGACTGAAATGTTTGTATTTTTTATTATTATTTTTACAGATTTCGCCTTGTTTTTTTTCCCATGTCCGTTCTGATGTGATCTATAATAATTCACTGTAAGATACTTTCTTATACTGGATGTCTAAATGCAACCTACATCCTCAGCTCATTAGACTCCATTTATTCGTTCCACGTTTTCTGGCTTCTTGCCATGCATCCTTAACCAGGTGCTGCCTCTTCCTCCCATACTCCTCGTGATGTGGAGCCAGCTACAAGGTGTTAAAGCCGAGCAACTGACAGATCATTTCACTCCCAGCTCTTTTTCGAGTAATTTATGACTGAATCACTTGATTTGCCCTTTTGCCCACCTGTACCAGTTTAATGATGCAGCTTCCCTCCTTTCAGCATTTCACAGCAATAATATTAATAAAAAAACAACTTTAAGGATATAAACCAGGATTTAAATGCAAGTTTTTTCCTTTTTTTGTGTTTGTGTCAGTCAATTAATTATCTGTTATTTGCAAATTTTGAATGTGTTAGGATGTATTTTCCATGAAATTGAAAGCTTTGCAAGTTAGCTTAACCTATCTTAAGTTCATTACAAAAACACATAGGGTGAAGACACCAGAAACAGGAAATGTCCCCAAGCTGTCAATCACAAAAGGCAATGTGACATCACACTACATTGTAACTACCAGCAAAGAGTAAAATGGCCACCTGTATCTTCTAGACACTTTTCTGTGTTAACGTGTGGTTAGCTGATTAATTTTGTGTTCTGGTATTATTCTCAGTATTTGAGTTTATTCAAGAAAAATTTTCAAAAATGTGATTCAAAAATTACATTGTGAAAATAGTTCACATGTATTTTGTGTTTGAAATTTTGCACTGAACTAAATAATTTATAAATGTAAATGATCTTTCAAGATACTATCGCAGTACTGGCTACTGGAGCAGGCTAATAGCCCAAAATAAATCCCTATTCTAACAACTTGTTAATACTTTTGTGAAACTAAATCAAGAATAGCTTAGGCCAGGATAACCAAAAAATCCTGACTTAGGCCCAGTCCACACTTCAGTGGTGTATTGTGAATACACAAAGGTGTTTTTTTATCATTTGAGCCTTGTGCTCACATGAAAACTGTGTTTTAGAAGACCTAAATGGTATTTTTCAAAAACCAGGTTCAAGAGTGAGAAAATCTTTAAATGCCACCATTGTGTTACTGTATGGACTGCCTAAACCCAACCTTTTGAAAACAATGGCATTATGTTGCCACCTCTAATGTCACCTACTATCCCAAATGTGACAGAAGTAACAACAAAAGTGACAGATTACATGTTTGTGTTTGTGATGCAGACACCAGTTTCTCAACTTCAGTAAAACCTTTGCATACTATATTAATTCAATGAGCAGACAAAGCTGATAAACAATAAAATAGCCTTAACTAGAGCAGAGAAAAAAAAACCTATTATTACAGAATCTAAGGTCAAAAAGGTTTTTATCACTCTATTTTACTGTCAAGACTACTAAAGCAGAGGTTGCAGAAAAAAATTACAATGTACATCAATTATACATTTAAACAATGTGGTAAATAGGAATAGTTTTAAAACACTGACACTTGTGTATAATTTATCCAGCCATTCCTCTGGATACTCTCCCTAAAATTGTCCATTATGTCCCCAAATTTGAACTGACATGACTCCCAGTCAATAATAGTTTATTGTCACACAAAGTGGAAATTCCACTTTTTTTATCAGTCCACAAGGACAATTTGGTTTTTGCTCTTGTATTCGCCATCCTAGTCTTTTTCTTCTTGGGTTTACAGCTTGAACTGTCTGCTCTACATGTTTCGTGTTTCTGGTGTATTTTCAGTGATACAGCTCCGCATACAGGCCTGGCATAGTTACTACAGAAGGGGTTGTTTGCTGTGTTTCTGTGTGGATGGAAACATTTCTAGAAACTGCTGTATTTACAAGGAAAAAGCTCATTTTGGAAAGTCATCATTCCTGTGTGAATGATGTCTTAATCCCTTATTTAGGTTTTGTGAAAAAAGCCCCCTGGTGTTTTTGTTTGTTTTTTCCTTGTTGTCACAACTCCTTCTTTTATTTACTGTATAATAAGGTAATATGTCAAATATGTATTTCCTGTAACCAAACAACAAAAGAACACTGTTTTACTTTCATTAAAATTGTCAAGGTAAAAAGTGCCACATCTTCTAGCAGCATGGGCAACAGCTATCAACACATCTAAAACATTACCCACAATTGTACAGGGTGTAGCTCAGCATGAGTCTCACATTAGTCTAAACTATATAAGACTCTCTATTATTGTTTACATCACCAGTGTAAGCTGCATCTGATTTGGTGTCATGTAAAACTAAAACGCTGCCTGCACGTTGCTTTAATGGGATAGGTTCATTATATTTAAATTGGGATTCTGTGGAGTTCTTATTTGTAGTCAGCATTTTACCTGCAGTAGATGACAAGCAGAATGATCTCAGTTAGGATAATCTGGGGAAAAATCTCATGGGTGATTCAAGCTAATGGCTTGTCAGACTGAGGCCTATTCCAAATCCGAACTTTCCCTTTTGTCTTTGAATGTGTGACTACAGTGATTGATGTTACAATACCACCAGACAATTCTGTACTTGAAGTATTTTGAGCCATCAGTTCCCAAAGTAGACTACTGAAAATTATGGCACTTAAAGGGTTATCAAAAGGTGGGAAATTATGGCCATAAATGCAGTAGCTATACAGTGCACCTGTGATGCTAAAGAAATAAAGGGTAGAGATTTTTTTTTCATGTATTATATATGACAAAAACAATGTTATTAGCCTTTTTAACTTTTTTGCTTTTGTGTGTTTTTTTACTTGTTAAGCATGCACCACTCTTTGTGTCAGTTTTCATCACAACCACAGACAATCCCATAGTAACAGTGTTCCAGCAGCACACAGCAGTTACATACTGGAGGAGGTAAATCAACTACAAAACAGATGCAGCGTTTGTATGTGTTTTGAGCGTGACAGAGTGATGTGCAAGCAAGGGAACACGGACGATTTACCAGACTAGTGAGCAACATAGAGTTGTTTTTCGCCTTCTTGGGTTGTCATTTTTGCTTCGTGTCACTGCCTTTGGCTCCTCACCAGTAATGTTTACCGACTGGTAGATTGGAACTCAGTTGTGTGCACCAGAAGCACGGATTTGATAGAGTGGTTTAGAGTTTCCTGTCCAGTTATTTCTAAGTTATTATAAATTGTCTCACAGAAAAGAATTTCATTTGTGATAATACTGTAGTGCTACTATATATTGGATCAAATGTTGTCCTGATAATTCTAATGTGGACTGCAGAATGAACACAAATTCACCACACAAAAAGAAATAATTGGAAATCAAAAACACCACAGCTACAAAAAATAATAGCCTGGTCAGAGTGAGAAAACCAATTCACAGCTGACAGGACAAACAGTGACAGCATAATGACTATTGCTGCTAGGTCAGGTACTGCACTGCACTAAAAAGAACAGCACAATGTCATAATTTCATTAGCTAGCTGCATTCTGCCAGGAGGATATTGAGTTTCAAAAGGGGAGAAATACTAATAACAATGAAAAATTGGAATTTATGTTTTGTTTTAATGGGCTTCTAAACTGAGAAAATGGAGTGGAAAAAGTGCAATACCAAAAGCACCATAAAGGCTTTAAAAAGATCACGCCCTTTGGCAAATAATCACCTATCTCTGGCTGATGTTTCCACTCAAAATAAAAATGTCTCTCCCATCATTAACACAGTCACTCCATCTTTGTCTTTTCCCAGGTTGGAATAAACGAGTGGACTACGAGCCAGGAACAGGCAGTAAGCAGCTGTTTCCTCAGATGCACCTGGAGACCTGTGGTGAACCTCTGTCCTCAGTGAGGACCACTGTGGAGCTGCAGACCAGCCACATTGGGAAGGGCTGCGACCGGGAGACGTATTCTGAGAAATCTCTGCAGAAACTTTGTGGTCGGTTGAGACTTTTAGTTAATTTACAACATTGTGATAGTTGCTGTTTGATCAGAATTATCCGGTTTCGTGGATGGTGGATTGGACCCTGAATGCAGACTGAAACAAAGAGCTTCCGAAGAAATAAATTATTTTACTGATATAACAAACACAAAAGGCTGACGAGGCAGCAGAACTAAACAACATGAGATAGCAGGGAGACACAAGGAGCTGACAATGAACCAGTGAGTAAGGGAAGATAAGGAACAGATTTTATGGACTGAGGCTGATGAGGAAGTGGACACAGGTGACTGATTACTAACTAGGAAGAGGTGCAGATGGGTGAGGCAGACTGACATGGAAAACTACTGAGGGAGAGTGAGTAATGGCACAAGGAACAAGGAGGACACAAGGAGCTAAGCTATATCAGATATAATGGAACACAAAGAACAAACAAAAACACAAGGATAAGAACAGAACTAAATGAACACAGAAGATCACAAAAACAGCACAAAACACCCAAATCCTGACAAGAATAACAAAACTTCAGACTGACTGAGTTTTGAAATTTTGCTGCATTTGGTTGTTGAGGTAATGGCAGATTTGTAAAGTGTTGCTGATCAAAGACTTCTGACTGAGGCAGCAGCCTAAAAGTTAGAGCATTAAATCAGAACTGAACTTCTGCTCAAAACATCATCGCTGTCCACGCTCTGAGTGCCAGGGTCAGACAGGCCCTGAGGTACCTTTCTGTGCTCTTTTTAAATGAACATCTAAAAGCTCCCAGTTCGTGTACATTCTTATCTCCACTTGTGTCCCTGGTAAATCCCTGCGCTAAATGAAAGCACCAGAATGGCAAGTTAAAGCTGTGTCACTAATGATGTGACAGAGTGAGGGCATTAGTCGCCCTAGATGCAGCGACTCTTTCTCCTCAGTGACTGATGAGCAGCCGAGTTGGTCAGTCAGTCCCCAGAGCAGCAACAAAGCACCCCGCACCTCCTCCCCACCCACACCGCACTGCCAGCAGGGGGGCTGGAGTCATCGACTTTGACTAACGGCCTTCACAGCCACATTCCAGCTCATCTGAATGCATAACAGCCCCCCTCTTTGCCTCCCCCGGCTCCCAGTCCATGCATGGTTTACCACTAAAGAGACATTTTCAGGCACCTCATAATCGTTATCTGATAGCAAATAGAATAAATTGTAATTGCTTTTTTAAAGCACAATCAATTTGAGATAATGTACAGAGACATTGGGCAAAGAGGCGGCTGCAGCTGGGTGCTGGAGAAGTCGATCCGTTTTTATTTACTAAGGGAATTTAATTACTCGAGTCAAAGCGTTGGTGGCGCCATGAATAAGCAGTGGAGAGAAACAGACCTTTAGAGATGGAAGAAAAACATCAATTAATGTGCAAATGTTGTGTTTTTAGCAGAAATAAACGAACGTATGTTGCAGCTGTTTGCTTGCACCAAGGAATTATGGTGAATTCTGGCCGTTTCTGTGTTGTTCTGATTTGCTACCACCCTCAAGCAGGAGTAAACAACTAAAAAATGTGGTTTAATTGGACAGAATGCATTTTTCACTGCCCCCAAAAAAGGCAAAGATGGATTGGTAAGAGCGTGTCAGTCATGTCAAGATAAGCAATGTGGCAAAAATAAGGTATGTCAAGGTGACAGCATGGAAACAAAGACGGCTCATAACTCAGTATTCTGAGGTTATTGTGTAAGAGGAATGATGGAGTTGTTTGTAAAGGGAAAAGGAATGGAATGACTCAATGCAATGCAGTAATGACTGGTGTATTTTGTCACGATGTCTGGGGATCGTATAACAAAAGTGTCAGCTGGAACCAGTTCATGTGCCTTGTCAACACGCTTGTCCTCCTTGTGCTGCATTTTCTCTCTTTGTGTAACCATAGTGCTCAGGTGATATGTCCTCTGTGTTTCCATAGAGGTACATTTTAGCTGAGAGCTACGTCCACAATTTATGGACAATGACTCACATCTCTCTTCTTTTTAAAGTTAGTTTTGTTTATGAATCAATACTTGCATCCTCGATCTCTCTCACCCCATTGATTACTTATTAAGCTCTGGCTTCTGCTGTACTCACAAGCAATCATAGCCAAGGTTAGGGCAATATACACTGCATATCTGCCATGATTATTATTGACACATCTTCTGTTGCTCTTTTTATTTGTTCCCACTGCAATGACCCCTAGGCGCCTCATCTGGCAGCACTGACCTTCTTCCGGCTCCCAGCGCAGCCACCAATTGGACGGCCTCTCTGGTATCTGACAGTGGGAGGGATAGTGACTTGATCTTCAGATTTGATGGTCGTCAGGCGGCTAAAATCCCAGACTGGGTGGTACCCCAGAATCTAACAGATCATTTCACCATTGCAACGTGGATGAAGCATGGGCCCAGCCCTGGGCTCAGAGCTGAGAAGGAGACATTACTCTGTAACTCGGACAAAACCGGTGAGTCATTTGTCATTTTTGAACTTTCCTGTTTGTGAATCCCATGAGAGGACCAAAATAAACAATGGATTGATCTTACCTGCCTAGGTTATTTGTCTGTGACACACATCTCCACAGGTATCCAAAGTCAGTGGCCATTCTTAGTAAAAAAAAAAAGTATTAAATCTTGGCTGAGTGCTGTTTTTAGTCAAAGGGATTAAAGGGATAGTTCTGTTTTCTCTTCCTGAAGTGGAATTTTGCAAAGTGCTTAAGAGCATTCAGTGTTTTACCTGCTGTAACTAGCATGACATCTAGAGTTTTACACATTATTTTGCATCAAACATTTCCACTAAAGACTGTCCGTGCTGCAACACAATTCATGGCTCACTGTAACACATTCTGTCTGTAACAACATGTTCTAAACAAGTTATTTAGACTTAGTTCATGTGACTGAGACAGGTGCAAAAATAATGTCGCACAAGATCCACAACATAGCACTCTCATACTTTAAAACTTTTGATGTTTTTTTGCTTCCATTCACACAAAAAAAAACTTTTCTCATTGCTCTGTTTGAACATCAGTTAGTTTGGTTTCCACATTACAGTTAGTTTGTGCTTCTCCAGACAGCAAAACCTCAGATACCTGGTTACTTCAGGTTACACACTGGCTGCTTGTAAATACTGTCAACAAAAACATTATGTTTGAGTTACATCTGTCAAAAAGTGTTCCACTTGTTGGAAAAAAACATCATTCACAATGATGCTTGGATGATGATTGGAATTTTAATAATCTGGACCAAAAAATTATACTTTTCTTTTTTGTCTTTTTAGACTTCTAAAATCTGTTTAAAAAAAGAAGCTGTATCCTGTGATCTATCTGTAGATTGGTGCCCCGTG
Source organism: Kryptolebias brasiliensis (assembly GCA_028566095.1). NCBI lineage: Eukaryota > Metazoa > Chordata > Actinopteri > Cyprinodontiformes > Rivulidae > Kryptolebias > Kryptolebias brasiliensis. Next base: position 25,379,007 of record JAOXNZ010000091.1, read on the forward strand.
TAATCCCCATCCATAAAGACATGCATTCATATGCTGCAAATAAAATAAGAGGTTGCTGCATTTTGTCTCATAGATCACATACTGATGCGCTTTCCAGTCTCTTGTTTGTTTTTCAGTCTTTATTTATTTTGAACCATGCTTTTTTTTTTTTTTTAGGTAAACAAGTTTTTGATTTGTTCTCGATTTCAGAGGAAAAATCACAGAGTCAAAAAAACCCAGGAATTTCACATGTGGAAAATCACATGTGGTTGCTTGTGAATACATGTTACATACTGTATAATTTTACTTTTTAACTCATGTTAAAAAATATGACATAAGTGAAACACGTGAATTTGTTTGACCCATAGAAAACATTTTTTTCATAGTATAATTTGTGAAGCTCATGGGTTTTACATGTGTTATAGCATTTACCAGATGTTATGCACATTTTTGTGATTATTTCCACACATTTAAATTGTTTTTTTCTTTTTGGTTTTTATTATTGTGAGAGATGTTTTAGAATGCAAATGTTTAGGTATCTGAGTGTCCACATTTATACTTGTCTAAATAGTGTTTGTGACTGCATCCAATTCCCAGTCGTTAGGAT
>JAOXNZ010000091.1:25414344-25432007 GCA_028566095.1 Kryptolebias brasiliensis
TGTGTGGTGGCGTGTGGTTGTGTGTGTGGTGGTGTGGGGTTGTGTGTGTGGAGGTGTGGGGTTGTGTGTGTGTGGTGTGTGTGGTGTGTGGGTGGGTGTGTTTTAGAATTTTTTTTAAAATTACCCAAATTTAACTAAATTATTCTGATATATTTTGTATATTTGTACTTATATTCAAACTGAATTTGTTTTGGTTGTAAGGCAACAACAAAGGAAATTACCAATAATAATAGTAATAATATGATAATAGGAATATTTTTGTGGCTCATTATACAGTGCCCCATTTCAGAATAATGAAAATAAAACTCTTGACTTTTGATTTCTGATATTTCTGATAAAAGTTGTCTTTGTCTATAACTTGGTTTAATGAATTTGATTATTTATATATAATTTTAAACACCTAATTCAGCAAAATTTTCAAAAGTCCTCAAAGTTTCCAGATTAAAACCTTAATGAACATCTGTTGTATCATTATATTTATGGAGTTGTAGCATTGTATTTGAAAATAAAAAAATAAAAACCTGTTTGCTCTAACCACTGAGCCACAGCCGCCAGTCATCCTCCAATGAGTGAGTGGGAGGTTTGATTCTGCCACTATGCTACATGTCAAAGTGTCCCTGGGCAAGTCACTGAACCCCTCATTGCCTCTGATGTGTGCCCCATCAGTGTATGAATGTGATCCAAAAGCACTGATTAGACTCTATAGAATAATTTCCTGAGATTAACTTTGTAGAGATGTAGTCGAGTGCTGTATGAATGTGTGCGTGGATGGGTAAATGAGGGCAGATTGTGTTGTAAAGCGCTTTGAGTAGCCTGGTTGGCTAGAAAGGTGCTGTACTAGTACAGTCCATTTACCATTTGTTCCTACAGGCAGATTTCTAAAAGCACGACAGTTGCTTCATAATGAACGTAATCTCAGTAAGCAGCAATTATGTGTTGCCCTAAAATGTCAGTTTTCTCAAAAATTGCCAGTCACAGTAACTATGTGCTGTATAATATTCACATATGTAGGACTTTCCTGAACAACTAATCTTTTATAATACAAAGAACATTCATTGAATATTATTCTTCTCATTGTCTCTCTCCTCTCAGATATGTGACAAGGAGTGGCATTACTACGTCATCAATGTGGAGTTCCCAGTGGTGACGCTATACGTGGATGGGGTCACCTACGACCCCTACCTTGTGACAGATGACTGGCCCATCCATCCATCACAGATTGACGTGCAGCTCACAGTCGGTGCCTGCTGGCAAGGTGAGCAGACAGAGCTGATGAAGATGATAATGAAAGTGTTGTCTAGATAATCAATTATGTTTACATTTAATTGCCCTGTGGGAAATTTTAAAGTTAGCAAAACTGAAACAAAAATTTTCTCATAAACGTTAACAAGGTTTGATGGATTTGAAAGATTTCATTGCTTCCAGGCACATCAAAAACATTTTGGTAATATTAACAATGCTGAAGTATTACATCTAAATAAGGCACTGAGTTGTAAAAGATGTTTTTTTCCTTGAATGAACATTGTAATTAAACAAAGCACTTAGTCTGCCTTTTGACAAATGGCTGACCCGGTCTGAATGAAGGCGTTCTATTAAACTGTCTTTTAAACTGATAGCTGCCACTAATTACACATGGATAAAAGAAAAAGGACTGTTTCACTCTGTACACCCCGTTGATTTGACAGCCCAAATGAGACTGCCCAGTGATGCTTTGCCTCAGATAAAGAAATCTCTCTGTGTGAGGGCACTGGTGGGTCATCTTTTGTCGCTTTTATCTGTGGCAAAGACCACCTCACCCCTCTCCTCTTCATCGTCCTCCAATTTCTTTCATTGAAGACTAGACTAGATGCTTTGGGGAGGATTAAAAGGGTCTTGAATTGTAAAGGGAGCTAAACGACTATTTTTGCCTTTTTCTCTCTACAATTGGGGCTGAGCCTCAGTTAAGAGTCATATAGGCGGTACTGACATCTTAACATAAGCCATTAGCCACAGCAGATTGCCTTTTCAAAGTGCTAAGCTGTGAGTGCCTACAATATTGATTGCAAAGATGAGCTCATTTGTTGTCAAACTTCTGAAGCTTCAGCTTAAAACCTGGTTTCAGAAGCAAGGACACACTTGCAGAACTGCACGAGCGGTTATCTTTGTATGTATGTTGCTTAATGGTTTGGCTGACAGAGAGTCATTCAGCTGCTGATTTAAAGTTCATGCAGGAATTGGCATGATGGAGTGTGATGGCAGAGTAAATAAAAGATTTGTCAGCTCTAAACAGTCCAGATATTCTGTTTTGTTTAATTCAATTTAATGATTTCATTTCATGGTTCATAACACTCAAATGTCTTGTCAGCATTGTCTAATGGGAACAGATTCTGCTCGGACCACAGCAAATGAATTTAATCAGGAATTATTATATTTTATGTATTTATCCAAAGAAGCCATTCTGGTGTAATGTGACAAGATTTTATGGCATCAGTCAGTCTGTAAAATTTGCAATTAAACCAGCTTCAAACAGCCATTAGCAGCTGCTAACACATGCGAATCAGTAAAGGGACAGCAGAATACAGTTACAATTGGAAGGATCCATCAGCCACTCACACATTCTTACACTGATATAATGTTACACCTCATACATACTTAAGAAACAATGAGTATGCTATAGATTAAAAAAAGAAAAACATGTTAAACTTGCCACTGCTCTTTATATACTGCCAAACAACTGCTTTTGTCTTGTGCTGGATGAAACATAAAGCAACCCCCCCAAAACCTCACTATATTCCACATGTACAACTTAAATGGATATTGTTGGGTCTGTTTAGACAACAGATCGATAATAAACACACTCAGCATTGGTGGTTGATACAGGGATGGTGTTGAACAGCTTTGACAGGTTGTGCACCTCTGGAAGTAGACATTTTTTCCAAGTGTCATTTATTGTGGATGCTACAAATGATAAAGTAATCTCAGAAGTCTTAATTACAGTACCAATGCTTCCTGAAAATTTCATCAAAATCTGTTCATTAGTTTTTAAGTAATCTTGCTAACAGATGGACAAACTAACCAACACTACTGAAAAAATAACCTTCTCCACAAAAGTAATTATGTTTTGTGCACAGAGAAGTTCGACTCTCACTTCCATAGGGCTTACTTTTGTCTCAGATTGCAGAGTGAGCCCACCCAGCATGTATCATAAACAGTATTGTCAGGGAGTGACCATGGTAACCACACACCTAATGAGCCTCTGGCAGCATCTTTAACATTTCTTTTGAACTTGGTTCTCTTACAATTTATACATCAAAATGTCATCAGTTTGTCATCTTAGATTATTACAAAAGTAAATCCCAAATTACTATTTGGCTTTAGAGAAAAAAGCTGATGTATGCTGGAATTGTGGACAGTAGCTGCACAATTATTTTCTAGTTATACTTTATTCTCACAATGTGTTATTTTTAATTCTTATAACAGCAAAGCCTCTTTGGAAATAGGTATGTGCCTTTGGATACATTCTCTTTCTTCAGTTGTGTAAGAAAAAGTATGTTCCTCCTTTTCAGCCTTCCCTCAGATCAGAGAGTAAGTGCTGGCTGTGCATTTCTCACACAGTCAGCCTATATTTACCCTCTGACCAGTTCACATTCAGAGGTGTGTAATAGTCAGGAAAACACAATCATCTCGCCTCATTCTTTTCTTTCCCCCCGAGTGTGTAATCACAAACGGGATTCTGCCTCCAGGCTTCTCACATCACAGCAGCAAGCATGCAGCTAGATTTGCTCATGATTACACACGAACACAAATGGAAACTGATATACTCATATATATAAAATAAATTGAATAAATATAGGCCCACAACCACTGATGCATAAATCCACATACTTTAAATCACATAGTGAGTGTGAACTCACATCTCTCACTTATACTTAAGTAACAATCCTATTTCCAGCGCACCAATGCTTCTCCATCTATTCATCTATTGCTGCTTTTGGAAATGACCCAAACAAAATAGAGGGAAGATCTGTGAAGCAAGGAAGGCTGCAAAAAAGATGGCACTGAAGACCACTTTCTGTAAAACGAAATGATCAGCAGCTTTATCACTCATATCATTCTCGCTCCAGACCGTCTTACTAATACCCTCACCTCTACTTTTTTATCTTCTGTCTGAAACCTTAATAGATTCCCTGGCCACATTCTAAATTGATAACATCTGTCAGGGTGGGACTAGGAGGAGAGGTGGACATCTTAAGAGAAGGGGAAGAAAACCATAACCGAGTTAAGAAGGGGGAGGAGGTGAAGCATGACGACAAAGAAAAGAATGGGTTGAATATATAAGATTGTATATGTGATTTTAGAAATATACGGTTAGAATCCATTCTTCAGGCTATCTAATAAGCGACCTAGAAGGAGGGGGGAGGTTTCAGCAAGTGTGTCATGAATAAGATGGAGTTGGCAGCCATCAGTTCATTTACTCTATTTGCTGACAGAAAAAAAAAATACATCTGATGCCAAAAAACAAAACATGTGTTGCAGGAATCAGGTAGGATGGAATAGAATGTTAACATACAATAAAATAAGCTATAAGTTTGAATGAAGTCATGATTTTGACAGCACTTGAAGTAGATTAGTCTAAACTGCAGAACCAGAACCTAGAAAGGCACTGACTATCAAAGGATATCCAATTATCTATAGTTTATTGACAAATGTCTGGTGTATTGACTAATGTCTAATGTCTCAGAGTGCAACAGCCAGTGGAGCAGGACTTGTGGAGGTGAACATGCAGGCTAATGATCAATTTGAAAAAGCTATGAAGCTGAATGGTTATCAGATACTATATATGGTCATTGGGTTTTTTTTGGTCTTCATGTATTGTTTACTACTCAAAGAAGACTGATCAGTACCACCCAAAGTATAGCTAAAAACCAGGAACGTTTCAAAATCAAAAATGTTGTCCCTTGTGCAGATATGTCATTTTAGATACAGTATCACACACAACCAAATTGCAGATTTCATTGATAGCACAGGAAGATTTACCTATGTGGGGTGCTTAATGTTTAAATGACAAGTGATGATGTTTGTTGAAACATTCCAATGTACAGTAGGTATAGTAAAAAAATTTAACTAGCAGTAGCTGCATAACATGTATAACTCAAAATCTGTCTTCATTTTTTAACATTCCTAATAACCCACTTAAAGAAAAAAAATAGCTTTAGCTGTAAAGGAGGCTTTGTTGTAAAAATGTTGCATTGCCCAATTTTAAAAAAAGATGTCTTATTTCACAATATTAAGTGGATCGCAAAGAAATAAAATTCAACATTGTTTTCATAATTTAGCAAACATGGTCATTCTATGCAGCACTTCTGTGAGTTTTATATGCAGATTTTACTTCTCTAAAACATTACCTTTAATTTGCAAGCAAGTGCATGAAACTATACAATGCCATAGGCATGCTGTGTAGGTCAGAGCTACATTTATAAAAATAAAACAGCCAGAAGGAGAAGGGAGAAGGGTTTAAGTAAGAGTGTAAATTCAGGCGTTAGGATTGTAACTCTCTCCATCTGTTTCCATCTGGCAAGTCAAGAAAAAGACTTCATCAGTGTCTCATCTTGTGAAAGGCAAGCAAATGACAAGCCATTTAGTTGATAAGATCCCTTAAGGAGATCACATCAGCTTGTAAGAGTCTGCTGTCTGCCCCCAGGGTGATAAAGGAGCTCTATCTGACTCATTGTGCACAATGTAGTTACAGGTCAGCAATCACAGCAAGATTTCTAACTTGAAGGTTCACTATCACTTCATTTTATTTCTGTTGTGTTCTCACACCAAGGGAGTAAGGTCTGAAAAATCATTGCCAACACTGGTTTGTTGTATTTCTGTGGGTGCCAACTGTTCAGAACATATGATAGATGTGGCTGCACCATTATCTGAGAATTGAGGGAACTTGGCTCAATCTTTTGAAAATTGAACGATTGTCCAATCTATAATAAATATGGTTCCAAGACTAAATTTATATCTTCCAGCAGTTCCCAAGATGGACAGCCATCATTAAGTTAGTATCTCACTGGGACGTGACTGCTGGCAACTAGTTGGCAAATGGGATTTGCGAGAGAGTCTTCAAATTATATTAAAACATTCACCCATCTCAGTTTAGTTTCTATAAAGTAGAGCTGTATTTTGACAATGGCAAAAATATCTAAGACTACAACCAAAATGTACAGGTCTAAAAACCATTGATAAATAATTATTGAAAAGTGGTATGAATCTACATATCTTCATTTCAAAAGTGTACTTCAGTGAATTAAATCATAAATGTGGAAGTGAAAGCCAAGGTGGGTACAGTTGAGCCAAGAAATAATGTACACAGCCAAGAGTGCAGTTTTGCAAGCCATGCACACAAAAATAGGACAATATTTTCAAAAATTGGCCACTCAGAAATGTGGTCACACAGCTTTCTGGTAGCAAACACTCAGAATTTAGTGAGACTACATTGGAAAACTTGCCTTTTTTCTTACAATATCTAGTTGCCAACTAATCTAACAGTTCCAGCTCAGTGACATACAGCGAAGTTGTGAAATTTGCCAACTGGTAGTAGCTTTGTTGAATAACTGACTGAAAAAATTGTTGACTTTGAACAAGATATACTGAGTTTCAGGGATGGCTGGTATAAATGGGCTAGTAGTGCTAAGCCTTCCTTGGTGTTTACAGTAAAAAGGTTAAAATTCCTAATAAACACAAATTAAAAATATTGTATCACATTTTGTAAACTTTACAACAAAACCGGTGCCAAACAGTCTCGAGAAAATCCCAGAGTCTTTCCAAAGGGCTAACTTTTCACAGCCCCGATCATTGAATGTAATTTCATGGTACAGAATGATTGACAGCTGTCTTGTCCCGCCCCTCGGTTTGCTGCTCATTTGGGCTAATTTAGTTAGGTCAGCCCAAGGCTTCAGGCTTCAGCCAATCAGGGTGGACGTACAATAATGTGCCTTGAGCGCGAGTGTATGTGAGTGTGGTTTGACGTAGACTGACATAGTTACTATGGCGAGCAAAATAAAAATAAACAAGGTGGACCTTTTAAAAATTTATTATTTTATTTTATTTCTCACCTGTTTTCCTTAATGTCTTTGGGGGAAAAAACGGAAGTGAAGAGGTTGGGGGCGGATAGACCAAAGGATATTTAAAAAAGCAAAAGCAGCAAAACTGAAGTTCTTCTGTGACCTGGTTTCAGAGAAAGGACTGGCTAACAGCAAGTGTAGCTAACAAATCTTTAATGAGGTGGTTATCAACCTTTTTACATCCCAGAAAAGTCATCAGAGTGAGCTTCTCTTTAAATAAGGTTGGCTTCATTTTAAAAAAACTGCCCTTTCCAGTATTGCATGTCTTGTTTGATTTTATTTGATCAGTGTAATTAATAATTGTGTCAAGGACTGTGGTGCAGTGTTATGCAAAGCAGTTCGACTGGGAAAAAAATCATCTGAAATATTTATAGTTGAAACCCTTAATGCAGGGGAATGAAGTATTGGACAGCTGACAGAGGCTCTGTGTAAGCCTGGTTTTTGGTGGTGGTTTGTCTTAAGGTTGTCTTTGTTTCATTCTGTTCTGTCTTAATCCAACTATACAGAATGGACGGTTAAAGCAGTATTATTGCTTACTATAAACTTTATTGTAGAAGTACAGAACTATATAACAAGTGCGATCTCCCTAGCCCGCTCTTGGTCTGTGTCACACACAAATCTGTTCCCCTGGGAGTATAACCTGAACTAACAATTCCCTTGTTACAGTCTTTGTGCTGAAAAAGGACATAATATCAATTTATAGCAGGTTTTCTTTATTTTAAATTGGATGCTTCTGTTGTTGGAATCCAAACTGCAGCATTCTATTATATATCTGTTAGCCCACCCTACAAATATCACCACCAGCCTCCACTGCTGAGTTCACTGTAAGGATTTGTTGGCAGACATTACAAAAAACATCTTTGAACCAGCTGAACTAGAAATACATTGTAAAAGAGGCTTCTTAAGGTGAAAGTATTGAAAAAGCCTGGTCACCATGTGTTTGGATTGAGACGGCCAAGATATAATAGAAGTCAAAGTAGGGAGGTTCTTGACCTAATAAAATCTCTCATATTCAAGATCACATTTGGTTCTGTCTTCAAAATGAAGTCTTTTTTCCATTCAATGTAAAGGTCAAAAAATGTGTAAACTGGACAGTCAACAGCTGCTTGTTATGTCAGATCATAGTTTAGTGTGAGGCTCACTGAGCCGAGGCATAACACAGGCAAAACCTTTCATTTTAGAGTTATGTATTACAGAGAGTAGTAAATCAATACATCATACAATTAGAAAAGATGGAAAACTACAAAAACAAAAACAGTGCTTGTTTATTTTTTGCTAACATCTTCCACAGCAGTATTTTTTTTCTCCTGATTCTCAGTATTTATCTGGTCCTCAGCTTCTTCACTTTACATCAGAATTTCCTTATGAAAAGTGTCATTTAATTTGAATAAATGACAGAGGTGTTGATTGTTTGCCTCATGCCTTCTTTCTTGTGCACTAATTTGCTACACTAGACAGCCTATAAAAGGGATCAATTTCATTGACTAATGTCACAATCATGTTCTCTGACCTGACTATAGAGAAGCCATTTATGGACTCATACAGTGTCGATTGGTGATTTTCACAATGAAAACAATACATATGACATTCTTCAGTGATCCAGACATTCTTGACCGCCAGTTGTTGAATTAGAAAATATAAATTATAATTGGAATATATGCGTTACTTGTTGTGTCTATTTTGTGATTATATGGCACAGCTACTGACACTCAAACTAACAAAGGTTAATGTGTGCATATTGTGTTTTGTTAGGGACTACACTCACATCCCCATCTGTGGAAGCTAACTACGGAAAGAATATAAAGACCTTTTTTGTTTTTTGCTACTGACAATAAATTGGTGGGTATAGTACTGGGATACAAAGTGCTTCAAAAGTTAGCTGAGAGACATGACAGATGAACTGATAAAAAGAGGAAGCTGGTTTCCCGGTGTGCACCTCACCTATCAGTTATTACTCCATTTAGTGTCTGAGGTTTTTAAACAAATGAAAAAGGTGGCCTTTTTTTCAGTCAAATCTTAGTTGAAGGGAGTGTTCTATACTTTTAGTGCTTCAGTGGATTATAGCCAGAATCAAAGTACAGCAGAGTAAGCAGGAAGAGATAAATGAGAAAAATGCAAAGGTGAAGTTTTGATACGCCGAGCTACAGTAACCTTTTAGCTAATGAATGGTTTGGAGACTTCTCTTGCTAGTGCTGGCCTTTATGGAGTTCAGAGGACGGATTTTAAATGTATTGACTTTTTTCTTGCCTTTATTTAGCCTGAACTGGAAGGCTGAGTATCACTCGCAGCAGAGCCGTTTTATCAGAGAGACAAAACCATACATTTGGCCATTGTGATTTGATTTAAAGATTGAACAAGGTCTAGGTTAGTTTTATGGGTGTTATTGGTGTTTAACCAGTCTTTATATTGTCATGCTATTTTAAACATGTTTTCAATACACATTTTCATTAACGGCACCACAGCAAATTAGTGGATAGTGCTGTTGCCTCACAGCAAGAAGGTCTCCGGTTTACCTCCTGCCCTCTCTGTGTGGAGTTTGCATGTTCTTTCTGTGCATGTGTGGGTTTTCTCCAGGTTCCTCCCACAGACTAAAAACATGCATGTTAAGTTCATTGGTAACCCTAAATTGTTCCTACATGTGAGTGAGAGTGTAAATAGTTGTCTATCTTGTTTGTCTCTCTGTGTCCCTGTGATGGACTTGCGACCTGTCCAGGGTGTCTCCCACCTCTTGCACAGTGACCGCTGGATAGAGGCACCAGCTCGTGCACGACCCAAAACAGAAGAAGCCAGTAACAGAAAATGGATGGATGGATTTTCATCCGGCAGGCTGTTCCTACTAACAGGCTCTTTGAACTAATATATACTGTATGAATAAATCAAATTTGATTAAGACACAAACAGACCATCTACATGGGAACAGTTTTTTTGAATATGCAAAATCTTTTTATTGTTTCATCCATGCGTCCAAATGGCAATAGCATTTTAGGTGCTTCAAAAATATATATTTTTTGAAAATAATTTCCAGAGTGAAAAAATGGTGAAAATCCACCCTTACATTTTCATGTAGACAGCCAAAACACAAACTTTTGAAAATGATGATGTCATAGCCCCTTCTCTAATATAATCAGTGACCCAAGGGCATCCTTGTCATGATTTGGGGGTCTTTGTTTTTGTATTAGGTTTATTGTTTCTTTAATTCTGTTATTTGGTTCCTGTGTTTAGTTTTGTTATTTGGTGTTTTGTTCCCTGTGCTCTTTGTGTTCCCTGTAATCATTCATCTTTCCTCTGCTCAGTACCTGTCAGCCTGCCTCAACCATCCACACCTGTCCCTCATTCCTAATCAGTTACCTGTGTCCACTTTCAAATCATCCTCAGCGTTTAAAACCTGTTCATCTCCTTCACTTCCCTGCTGGTTCATTGTCACTTCCATGTGCTGTCTGGTTTTCCTCATGTATCGCCCTTGTGTCTTTGCTACCCTGGGTTATTGTAAGTTTTTATTTAGTTTTAGTTGTTGCCTCGTCAGCCTTTTGTTTTGATTATTTTGTAAATAAATTAGTTTTCTTTAAAAGAATGAGTCTACATTCTGGGTACCTGTCCCTTCAACCTGACAATCCTCTTCTTCCTGTTGTGTTTACATTTCACACACAGTGTGTAAGCTTTATGCACATGTTCCACACCTTCTTTCCTGTTTTTGGTGTATTGTCATGGCAGCATTGCAACGCAAATTACAGACCTGGCGTAGTAAATGCAACACTTAGTTGTTTTCTGTGTTCTCATGTGAATGAAGAAAATTTTAGAAATGGTGCCATGGTACAAGGATGTTTTTAGAAATGACAAATCAAAAGATTGTTTTGGAAAAGCTGTTTTGATGTGGACGAGGGCAAAGTCTAACTAAGGAAAACGAGGTGGGTATTGTTAGGAAACATGGTTTTATTCTCTGTTTACACGCCTCTGCTTTTTAGTTGTGACTAGGAAACACACTTTTCTGTTTGTATTTACAATCTAAAATTACTCAGTTAGGGTGAAAATTATTAACTAGTCCTCCCAGGTTATATGGCAGGTATTGTAAAATTGTGTATAAAAAAATATCTATAGCATGAAGCAAAAACAAAAGTGGCTGGCACATTAGTTACAAACAAACAACCTTTAAATTGACCCATTATAATTAATTAATAAAATTGTATTTGTTTTTCTCATCATTCTGTCCTAAAAAGATTAATGACTCTGTATTGTTAAAGCATCATTAACAAATTTGGATATTGCAAAACACTAAAGGAAATGCTGCCTGTCACTAAAGGTTTTGCCAAAATGTTTGAGCAATGATGAGTTCTTCAAGAAAGCCATTTAATGCACTGGTTTGTTTACTGTGTGTGTATGTGTGGTTGCTTGTAGGTGGGGAAGTCACGAAACCACGGTTCACTCAGTACTTTCGGGGAAGCCTATCTGGACTGACCATCCGACCAGGCAAGATTGAGAGTCAGAAAGTCATTTCCTGTCTGCAGGCCTGCAAAGAAGGGCTGGACATTAACTCCCTTGAGAGCCTAGATAAGAGTATAAAGGTACACACACACACACACGCACAAACGATAGCAAGGAACTATTCAAAAAAGCCAACTCAATTTCATTACGGGTAAATTTATTTCAAGACACAGAACCAGTGTTAGCAGTTATATTTATATTCCTGAAATCTTAGTTCAGCATTTTTTATTAGTGCTTTAACATTGGCCTTCAAAACACTGTCCTGTTTACATAAAAGATGGGGCCACCAATTAGCATTTGGCTGTTTTAACGTTGAAGAATTCTGTTTTTTTTAAAGGTCAAGGTCACTGCAGTTCAACATAAAACTGTCTTGATTTATTGTGTTTATCTTATGATAAAACATTTTTATTTTGACAGTGGCCTCCTTTATGGGACACAAGTGGTCATTCAGTGCCTAAATGATTATATAAAAAAAGCATATAACGTAGTTTCTACTGAGCAAAGAAATTTTCATTCCCTTTATTTCTACTCCACTTCAGTGTAGAAATAAAGGGGAAAAAAGACATTTTTACTAACTCATGTTTTTATTTGTGTTTTTTGATGTCCATTGCTCTGGATGTCACGACTAAATGAGTGTACAGTGTCATAAAAACTTAAATACGAAAGGCCATATTTTTCTCATACATTTCATGTAATACCTAATTAGGCATGACCTCAACATTTAAAACTGGAACTCTGCATATTTGTCTATCTGTGTACATGTCAGAATATAGACATGAACTTGTATGATTGTGGGTAATGTACCTTCAAAAAATCCCTTTTTGCCTTCAGCATCTTCCATATCATGGAACTTCTAAATGCATTGCCATGCTTTTAAAAACTAAACATGTAACAACTGATTATACAGTTGTTACATGTTTAGTTTACTATATTAAAAAGCAGTTAGCAAAGCATCAGCTTGCTGGGTATTTTCATGTAATCTCTCATTTTCGATGAGCAGCCCTGAAGTAGTTTCGGTGTGGCACAAAGCACAGGTAGATGCTGCATTTGTCACAGAAGACGTGCATTTTTCCTGTGCAGTATGGCTTCTTGCATCTGGTGGCCTCTGCCTTATCATAATTTGGCATGTGGTCAACCATGTCATACTGCACTTCAGGTAGGGGCCTTACTTCCTAAACTTGTGTGCTATGATGGACACACTATGGATCAGGAGACATGCTGGGTCTTCCACATTTTGCTGCCACTGGTTTGCTGACATTCACCAAACACTGGGCCACATTCATTTTGAAATTAAGGAGGTCCAGGGTGTCTTTTTTTTATTTTTTTTTTCTGGCAATTGGCCCTCTTGCTATCCAGCCTATACTCTAACCAACAGCCAGGCCAAACGCATGTGTGATCATTCTCAGGGTCCACTTTTGTGACCAAATTTCTGTGTAGTACAGACTGACAAGTTCATCTAACATTTCAACACCCCCCAATTGCTTCATTGTAAACCTCTGGACAAGACACCTTTAAACACCAGGCCTGCTTTTTATCCCACCGCTACACTTCATCCATTCTGCCAACACCAACAAAGTTGGAGGCCATGACGACTGGTCTGTTGTCAAACAATTTGACCATAGCCACCTTACCATCACAGCTTCCTTGGACTTTTTTAGCCATCTCTTTGTCAGACTGTAGGGAAGGCCTGGCAAAGTCACAGATCCTTGCTGTCCAAGCAGCATAAATTTTCCAAATTCTCATGCTTGAACTCATGCATTTACAGCAATTTAGAGCTAAAATAAACCTTGTATTATGAATTAAAAATAGTCTTTACTTCTAAATTTATCAATTATCTCATGTTCTCATCTGCCTCATTTCCTGAATTAAAGCAGTCAAGATCAGATAACACTTCATTTACAAGCAGTTCAAGGATGTCTGAGACTTTATTCTCTAAAAAAACATTATGAAAAACAAAAATGAAATAAATTAGTTGTTAAATCACAAATTAGCTATAAAATGCTCAGAGGTACTTCTTATCTTTGCATGGTAACACTATATAATTAAGTGTTGGCTAATATAGCCCAGTGCCTGATGTCCATGTGTTCATTGGGATGGACATTCAACTTTGAAAAAATCCTGCAATTTAATGATAGAAAATGTTTTAAAAAAACTTCAAATACTAGCACTGGAAATACTTAAAATTACACTGAGAGCAATTTTATTAGGCTACCATGAAGATAAATTTCTATTTTTGAGGGAAAATAGATACTTACTCCTCCCCTTCTCCAGGTTCAGAGCCGAGCTTGTGTTGTCTGATGACTGAAGCTCACTCATTTCAAGTTAAGAGTCAATACTACATTGTCATTGGATAATAAAAAACCAATCAACAACAAACATCATACAAATGATAAAATCCTTTTTTTTTTTTTTTTTGTTTAGACAAAGAAATAAGTAATGTTCATTCCTGTGGATGTGGGGTCTGAAAGGGTTAAACCTGTATAGAAGATTTTGAAATGTGGATTTAGAGTTCTGCCTTGGTACTGTATACATTCTGTGATGGTACTTGACACAGATTCACTACCTTTTGTAGTGTTTCTTTTTTATGAGGTAGTATAAAAGATATTTAGAAAAATCTAACATCATTTTACTGCTCTTTGAGGGTTTGTTTGGTTGTTTTGTTTGTTTTGTTTTTTGCTCTGCTTTGCTCTTTTCAGTGGACAATGATGCACTTTGTGATAGAGTGACACTAAGTGGTGTTAAAAACAACATTGTCTAGGCTAGACTTTGAGGTTTTACCCTTGTTTTTCATGCTTTTGTTCTTCTTTCAATGAAATCTGTTGTTTTTGACCCTATTCCAGCTCAATCAGCATTAAAACTTTATGTAGCATTATTTCTTAAGGCTACAGGCTGTTAGGTTTTTGGAAGTCTGCAAATGTTCAAAATAATTTACTCTTCTTGGATTGAGAGCAGCACAGACAGATAAGCAAAGTATGTGCGATCATAGATCACACTTTAGTCAGCACTCTCCACCACAATTATCAAACCAGCAAATGAGCAAGTGTCTTCTTGAAAAATGGTGTTTCATCCCTCCACTGGAGTTTAACAGACCTAAAGAATCAATTCTGAAGAACAGGAAAGTGTTTCATGGTGGCTAAACACAGTAAAGCTGTGCTACTGTTTCCACCTGCCATTACCCTTTGCCATTAGTGATCAAATTACAAGGACTCACCACTAAATGAGACGATTTTTAGCTTACTTTTAAAAGGTTCCTAGAATTGTATTAAGTGGCCCAATTTGTGATCAGATCTCACTTTACCTGCTCTCTGTGCAAATAAACAAGAAGGCTCCCTCACACACAGCCAGCTTTAATAGACAGTAAACAGGACATCAGTCGAGACCAGTCTCTTCTTTAACCCTCTTTAGCTCTATAAAAACACTGAATTCAACAGTAGAACACTTTTCAAATCAACTCAATTTAGTTTATTTATATAGCATCAAGTCACAACAAAAGTCGTCTCAGGACTCTGTACAAAAATATTCACATACATTATAAAACCCAATTGGTAAAGGTTATCTATCTAAGGATGTCGGCAGATTGTGTTCAATCTTCACTTCGTTGCAGTCTCCCATCCTGAGCAGCACATTGGCAACAGTGGAAAGGAACAACTTCCTTTTAACAGGAAGAAACCTCCAACAGAACCAGGCTCAGGATGAGCGGCCATCTGGATTGACTGGCTGCGGTTTGAGAGGACAGGAAAGAAATACAGACAAGCACAGAATGGCGGGTCCAGTTGTAGTTTCTATTGGAAGAAAGATGAAGAAAAACACATTAATGATAGAAATAATTACAGTAGAGCAAGTAAAGACAGCAGCAGAGTGAGGAAATGTGGCTAATTTGTCCTCCAGCAGTCTAAGCCTATAGCAGCACAATTGAGGGATAGCTTAGGAAACCCAATCCAATCTATAGGATATATCGAAAAGGAAAGTCTTCATCCTTGTCTTAAAAGTGGACAGGGTGTCGGCCTCACGAACAGAAACTAGAAGTTGGTTCCACAAGAGAGGAGCTTGATAACTGAAAGATCTGCCTTCCATTCTATTTTTAGAAACTCTTGGAACCACAAGTAAACCTGCAGTCTGAGAGCAAAGTGCTCTGTTAGAACAATATAGAACAATAAGATCTTTTATATAAGATGGAGCTTGGTTGACAGGGAGCCAATGGAGAGAAGCTAAAACTGGAGGACTATGATCTCCCATTCTAACTCTCATCAGAACTCTGGCAGCAGCATTTTGGATCAAGACTTTTTTTGGACACCCAGATAATAAAGAATTACAATAGTCCAGCCTAGACATGATGAATGCATCGACCAGTTTCCTAAAATATAAAAATATTTATAAATATTCCTAAAATCCTCAGGTCTAAAAACCACTACCTCTGTCTTGTCTAAGTTTAAAAGCAGAAAATTAAGAGTCATCCAGGTTTTTATGTCTTTAAGACATGCTTGTAATCTATGTAACTGATTGGATTTATTGGGTTTCATGGATACATATAGCTGAGTTTCATCAGTATAACAATGAAAATTTATCCTGTGCTGTCTAATAACTTTACCTAATGGAAGCATATATAAAGTATTGGGCCAAGCACTGAACCCTCAGGAACTCCATGACAAACTTTGGTGTATGAAGAAGATTCATTATTAACATTTACAAACTAGAATCTAACACATAAATATGATTTAAACCATTTTAGACCTGTTCCTGTAATCCCAATATCATGTTCAAGCCTCTGTAATAAGATATTGTGATCAGTTGTATCAAATGCAGCAATGAGATCTAACAGGACAAGTATAGACACAAGTCCACTGTCTGAGGCTGTGAGAATATCATTAGTAACTTTCACCTGTGCTGTTTTTGTAGCTCTAAACCCTGGATGAAACTCCTCAAACAGATTATTTCTGTCCAGATGTTCACACAATTGATTTGAAACTATTTTCTCAAGAATTTTTTAGATTGATCGTGATTAGATATAGGTCTATAATTGGCCAGGACTCCTGAATGAAGATCGGGTTTCTTAAGTAAAGGTTTAATTACAGCATCCTTAAACTCTGTGGTACATAACCATTCATTAGAGACAAATTAAGCAGATCCAAAATGGGAATATTAATTAGAGGAAATGCCTCTTTTTAACAGTTTTGTTGGAATGGGATCCAGGAAATATGTTGTTTGGTTGAAGCTACTATTTTTGACAATTCAGAAAGCTCAACAGGACAAATACAAATCAGGTTCTAGGGACATATCTAAAGCTGCCTCATCTGACAGGAAATCAGAGGCAACAGTAAGAAGGATGGTGTGAATTTTCTCTGTAATTGAAATAATTTTATTTATAAAGAAACTCATTAAGAGTGCATTCACACCAGCTCTGTTTAGTCTGCTTTAATCAAACTCTAGTTGGTTTGCCTAGAAAGTCCGATTTGTTTTGGGAGGTGTGAGTGCACAATCGAAAAGTAAACTCTGGTCCTTTTTTTTTTGTTTTTTACTTTTCCAGAAGAAGGAAGTTGCGCTCAGTGTCTTCTTCATAGGTTTTCGTGTTGTTTCCTTCAGTAGTTCTTGGTACAGCAGCACCACCACAGGTGTGTGTGTGGGGGGGGGGGGGACTGGATGCTCAAAGGGTTTGGCTCAATTGACTCAGTGAAGTGTGAATGTGAATCGCACCAGCTGAAAATGTAACAAATGTTGCAATTTTTGTCCCAAATCAAACCGAGTCTACTGGACTACCAGGCTTTCTTATATGTTAGCAGGCTATCTTTCCAGGATTAGATAAAAATTCTTTCATGTTAGTGGAGCGCAATTTTCTTTGCAACTTTCTAGATGCCTGTTTTAAAGTATGTAATTCTGAATTAAACTAAGTAACCAGCATCCTGTGACTGATCATTTTCTTTTTCAGAGGAGCAATTTTGTCAAGTGACATTATCATTGAAGTTGTAATATTATCAACAAGACCAACTAAGTTGCTGCTTTCTGTTGCATTAGTCTGCAAAACAGAGGAGGATGATAATGGAAGAAATTCTTTAATTTAAATTTAAATTTTTTTAAATTTGGTTACATCATTCT
>JAOXNZ010000091.1:25451804-25462097 GCA_028566095.1 Kryptolebias brasiliensis
CCGGAGTACCCGGAGTAAACCCATGTGTGCACAGGGAGAACATGTAAACTCCACCCAGAAAGGCCCCAGGCCGGGATTCCATCCTGCGAGCTTCTTGCTGGGAGGCAACAGGTCTAACCACTACGCCGCTGTGCCACCTTAATGAAAAACAGCAGAGCAAAACTTATTATTATTACACCACTTAATTTTAGACCAAAAAGGTTTTTATCACTTTACTGAACTGTCAAAAATACAAGAAAACAAGTATACATTCAAAACATGTGGGGAATGGGCATAGTTTCAAAAGACCAACACCTGATTTGCTTTTACATTGTAAAGAGAAAACCTTCCCTCCAGCTGTCCTTTATTGGATACTGTGTGCCTGAAAAGCATTCGTTATGTACAAGTATTTGGACTGACACGCTCCAGGTCAGTACTGTTCTGTACTCTTGTGATCTTGTCGTTTAATGTGACACAAAATGGAAGTTCAATTTTGTTGTCAATCCACAAGAAGGATTTGATTCTTCTTTTTGTATTCAATATCCTCATCTTTTTCTTCTTCTTATGTGGAGCATCTGCTCCACATCTTGTTTTCTGTTTATGGTGTGTTTTTGTGGCGTTACAGCCCCACAAACAGGCCTGGCAGAGTTACTACAACTTTTGGGTTGTTTTCTGCGTGTGAATGAATACATTTCTGGAAATGGTGATGTGTTTACAAAGACCTAAATGAAAAGATTGTTTTGGAAAAACAATAAATATTCCTGTGTGGACAAGGCCTTAGAAGGTTTCTCTATCATTTGTGTGGACAGGAAATAATATGAAAAACTTTCAATATGAGAAGTTGAGCTAGTTGTATCTTTTTTATATATTCATGACTAATTGGACCAAAGTAAGTTGTATACATATCTGTGACCACAGCCCGAGGTTAAACTTGGCAAAATTTGTGTTTTCACTTTAACATAAATTATTAAAACCTTTTGCAAATATATCATTAGGTTTCAAAGTCATGAGAATATGGGTTCTGGGTCAGTTTATGCTCTCATCTCAGACAACCAAATAAAGTTTAGTCCATTTTCACCAAACCAAACATGTTAAATCATAAAACCACTAACGAAGGAATGCATGTTAGATTTTAGACTAAGATTATCTTATGTTGAGAAATGACCGAGTTGTAGCTGTTTTGGTCAAACATTGAAATAATGTTACATGCAATTTCATGCAATATTGCAAGATGTCACTCTTACAGTATGTGTTGTGAATGACTCTCAGCTACTACCATTCTAAATTTTAGCTCAATATCTGTAAAACTGACAGAGTTAGAGCCATTTTTGTGTTATCTAATGTTGATTAGCTATGGTGTCCATCTTGCATTAGATTGACTCCAAAAGGTAATATGTTTTAGATGTACATCTAAAGATTACTTTCTGAAAGTTTCATTAAAAACCATTCAGTGGTTCATGAGCTATTTTGCTAATAAATAATCAGGGTTGACGCCAATTATTGTTATAGTTTGAATGACTCTCAGCTATAACCCCACCAAAATTTTGCATAGTATCTGTAAACTGACTGAATTACAGCCCTTTTTTAGAGCATTTAGCTGTGGCAGCCATTTTGAATCCGTTTGACTTCAAAAGTTTATCAGTTCTAGATGTGCAACCAGTGAATATTATCTAAAAAGTTTCATTAAAATGTTGGTTCAATTGGGTAATTGTGGTTCAATATATATATTGGTGACAGACACATAACGCACACAGATATGGGCAAAAACATTATCGCCCACGTTCGCCTTTTAGCGGCAGATAAATATTTTTAATTAGGATCATATGTTGAACTCACTGGTGTGGATATCCTGTGGAAGATGAAAGTGGGAGGTAGAGTCAGCTGAGACAGGTCTTTGTGCAGTTCAGAAAATGAGGTGGTTGTTTTTCATATTTGTTGGATTTAATGTGTCATCATTTCTTCTAATTGGAAGCTTTAAAAAAGTTTGCTGCCACTGACAGTTTATGAGATTTGTAAGAGTTGTTGGATCTGTAGGAGCATTAAGCTTCAAAACAGGTACAATTTCTTGCACTTTTTCATTTAAAAAATGTTTTAACATCATTAAGTTAGCTCCACAGTTTTTCCACCACTGCTTTTATACTTTAGTAGGAGAGCACCTGTATTGACTTCTCAGCAAACCTCAGGGGCTTTTCCTAATGAATGATTAATTCTACACATTTATTGACTTCGAACTACTAAATGTTCTTCCTCTGGCTGTGGTTCCGTTAGTATTTCATCTGTTGTGAGTTTACAGCGGCAAATCTGTGTGTGCAGTCCAGTCGTTCCCTCTGGTGATTGAATTTTTACTATATATTATAGTAAGAAATATATTATATTTAGCTGTTTTAGTTTTATTGGATACACACCAGCAGAAAAATAGTCACATTTGTACCAAGAGGGTAAAACATGGCCTGCTGCCATAGCATTCAAATTAACTTTGTTTATTTATATTCTGCCAGTTTACAACATAACTCATTTCAGGCCATTGTACTGGGAGCCAACAGCTCTATTCAAATCCAGTAATGAAGTAACCAGTTCACATCAATTGATTTTATTAAATTGCTTTCACTCAAATACAATCCATGTCATGATGACACGTCACAGTGTAGCTACCAAAAGCCTACATTTAACTACATCAGCTCTGTTGTGGTTCCTGTGGCTGATGACCTTAAATAGATACAAACCATTTGAAAGCCTCATCTTCTCAGGACAGCAGTCTGTGGCGGCCTTTGATAACTGGTCACAGTAAATACTACAGCTTTTTTATATTTTACACCAACTTTACTGTTTTCCTTTTATTTATTTATTTTTTGGAAGATTGCTGCATTGAAATTCTTCTCTTGCTCACTATGTAGCCTTCTTTTGAGTGAGTGAGTGAGTAAAAAAATGAGTGGACAACTCTCCCCCTTTTGAATGAAGCCCTCAGGTACCATAGATAGATAGATAGACCCTACCCCTTCATCCTCAAACCTACATCACAAAAGTATTTATAACATCCTTGCTCCCTGGTGAACTGTTATTCAGCTATTATTCTAGCTTTTTTCTGTAGAGAGACTTCATAGTTTTATTGTCATACTTTTTGTTATATGCTCCGTTTTTACAGTTGCTAAATGCATCATCTTATATGATTTTTTTGAAAAGTTTAAAAACATTCCTCTTTTTTTAACACTTCACACAGTTAGTACAATCAGACAACCAATGAGCAGAACACCCCAGATGTTTTGCAAAATGAACACTTTGCAAAGTTTATACACTAATTTGTAAAAACTGTTTTGACATCACATCAAACATTATTGATTATAGTTTAAGTAATTTTGAACCATTTACACACGGATGTGCTAAACCTTAAACACCTTTATCACTTTTATTTCCTCATGTTTGCACATGTAGGTGTTTTGGTGAAGACACGTGTATCACCATCCCCACCATTGACGCTGTGGTGATGGTGCTGCAGCCCAGCGAGCCGAGGATCACCATCACTGGAGTGGAGAGACTCAGTCGACCAGCCTCCGACTTCAGAGCAGCGGGAGGCATTTCTCTGTTTCAGGACCTCCACATCATTAGCACAGTTACCAGGGCAGACACCACCGCACGGCACACAGGTAGGCACTATCATATTCACGTGAAAATGCAGAGGTGGAAAATTGTCCAATCTAACGTAATCATGGATAAGAAGTCTCTGAGAGATCCACATGATTCAAATGTCTATTTTTTTTTTGTATTGTTTTGTTTAGGGCTTTTTAGGTATTGGTCACTTTTCCTACTTGCGAGGATACTGATGTCAAAAAAGTTAACATTAATGTACATGATGTAATTGCAAATGTAGTTTGCAGATGATAAACTGATGCACCAAAGAAAGAAAAAGTCTGAGATACCTTGCAAAGTTGGAGATTGAGTATGTACCTCGCTGTAGGTAGAAAATCTGTCAGCAGGTTTTTTTCATATTTATGACGCATTCACTCATTCATGAAGCCCCATGGCACATTTGCACATCACCTGTCTTGCAAAACAAACCTTCAGAGAAAGCTAAACATTTTACAACGCCTCATGAGACTGTGAATAAGCAGACGCTCCTTTCATCTGCTGCATCTGCTCAAGCTAAACTCAAGAAAACAAAAGTTGTGCATTCACTGTCCCAGCGGCAAATTCTCCAACTTGGTGAGAAGTTTTTAAAAGCTCCAAGAAGATGGATACTCAATAGGCTGTTTCTCTCAGACTCAGATGTCAGTATATGTAAACATTTGTACTGTATTTATTCATTACAGCAGTGACTAAAGTGTTTAGATTAGAGTAAAATTGTCCTATATATTACAGTGGACATGGTACCACTCAGCAGCCTGGACTCAGTGATCCCTCGAAATTGTCTTCATCTCAGCTGTCATTTAGTTCTTTGACCAAGATTAAAAAAGGATAGATTTTTTGTCAAATCAGGATGCTTCCTCAAGGTTAAAGGTGACTCTTTGCCTCAAGTGACAGAATTTAAGTATCTTGCGTAAGGAAGGAGATGGACCAACAGATCGGGGCTTCATTTGTAGTAATGAGGGCATTGCTCTGGTCTGTTGTGGTGAAGAAGGAGCCGAGCGAAAAGGCAAAGCTCTTGATTTACTGGTTCATCTACATTCCAACTTTTATTTTTAGACAAGGTATGGATAATGGCTGAAAGAACATGATCTTGAAAAGAAGCAGCTGAAATAAGCTTCCTCGGAGGGGTGGCTAGAATCAGCCTCAGAGATAAGGTGAAGAGCTCCGTCATCCGGGGAGAACTCGGCGTAGAACCGCTGCTACTCCATATCAAAAAGAATCTATTGAGGTGGTTTGGGGATCTGATTTGGATGCCTCCTGGGTGCCGTTCTCTGGAGGTTTCCCATCCGCATCCCACTGGCTGTAGACCTCAAGGTGGATCCAGAACTCACTGGAGGGATTATGTAAGCAAAAGATACACGAATGAATGGATGATGTCTTGTCTAAACAGCTACATCTCAAAAAAGGATTGACTCCTATTTGCATTATTTTAACTTTCATAGCTTTTATATTTGTAAAACTTTCTCAGAAAGCTAATACACAGGATTAGCACCAGAAGATCCTTAACAATAATTGCTTTTTATACATGTACCATCTGACAAAAACATAAAGCAATTAGAAATGCCAGTCATCGAAGTCACACTGCAGTGTTTCAAAAGCATAAAAGTTCTACCTTAAAATGATTACACAAGTACAGTGCATTCCAAAAATAATTTTTAGTGTTGCACACTCTAACTCCTCATAGAGTTTGCTCAGGGGGAGCGTTTCTTCTCTCCAGTAGTTGCAGTGTAAAAAATAGGCTTTTGTTCAAAATTCTTCACCAGAGACTTGAATTATTCACCTGTACCTCAGTCCATCCCTCGCCACTCAAGAATCAGCCCCTCTGCTGCTGCTGCCTCTGTGTCACTCCACATCTGCAGACCTCCTCCTGCTGAGTAAGGCCTGTACTTTCCAGAAGACTGAATCCCTTTGTCACACTGCCTTGACCGGTGGCAAATAAGTACGACATTTAAATCCCGGCAGCTGAAGTCTCGTCCAACAATCGGACCACAGAGGCAGGAGCAGCCTGCCTCGAATCTGAGCCCGGCCGCCAGCAGTCAATTAGGAGCTGATAAGCAGAGTGACAGGGAGGTTTTATTCCTCCATTGTATGAAATGTGTGGAGGGAAAGGAGTGGAAAGTGGCATTGCTTTCAGGAGTCAAAGAAGCTCTTTCTCCGAGTGAAATAGAGAGTACAGCTGTGAGAGAGAGATTAGCTAGAAACCAAAGAATGGTACAAAATGAAAAAAGGATAGGCAGAGAGATGGGGAGAGAGTTTGTGTGTGTTTTAGTGGGATAAGTTACAATCAAGTTCCATGGTGGGCAGATTTTTGTTTTCTTTCCAGGCTTAAGGGATTTAAGATAAACTTATTTTGCAGGGCATATAAAGAATGTTTCTTTCACCCTGCTAATCACCTTTTTGCCCTCTGCGGAGCTTTGTTTCTTTGTCATTCATTTGTCTTTTCTTCGAGTCTACTAAGCATGGCCTCATTGCCATTAGCAGTATTAAAAACATCTTTATTTTATTTGATCTTTTTGGTGTATGTTTTTTAGGCATAATAAGCAGTTTTCCCTACAATATTCCCCTACCGTAACAGTTGACATGTGGGGGCTGTGATTGTGATGTTGCATATTCCTTTGTGAAACTTACCTCCAGATGGTGTATTCAACATTATAAAAATTCTTCCTCGCCCAGCTACTGATACATTCATGTTTCTCCTATTCAGTTTACTATGAAAATATATAATTGTTTTTTTTAAACTTGCACTACTTCACAGAGACAGAAACAATAAGCATCACATCTTGTGTAGTTGTATTGTGAATCATGCTCCTCATGACTTACAACCAACAAAAAAAGGATTCTTGCGTTTGATCTGTGTGTGAAATATACTATGTATAAAAATACCTTTTTTTTTATCCTGTCTCAAATTTGCACTGACTTACAAATGTGGGGAAAATTGCCTTCTTCATTAATTCAGTGAGCCATACAGTAGTTCAAATACAGGACAGATTTATTTTTAGAAATGGTAAAACCTTTAGGCTACAATGGATGGAGTTTGTTAAAACCAACAAACATTACTTCTAGTACTTCAAAACTAAACAGTCTGAGAGCATGGCATTAACACATTAGGGCCTCTACATGCTTCTGCAGACACAAAAATCCTTGTCTACATATGGTTTTTAGATCAATCGTACCACAAGGTTCCACTCAACAATCTAATAGCATAATAAGTAGTGATAATGTGTTGGCTTGTCAACTGTCTATTTAACAGACAACAAGAAGAAAAAAAAGGTTCAAGTGATTTCTCATTAGGAATTTGACAGTTTTTCTGTCCCTGAGTGATAAGTTATCCAGTGGTAGACAGCTGTGAGTCTTTGCTCACAGTTGTGTTTTTCTATCTCTGCTTCTGGTTTGACTCACAGTGTTCTCTATTGTGTGTTTGGCACCACCTTCTGAATGGGAGTTTTGTCTTCACACTTTTATTGTCAGCTGGCAAAGTCAGCGCATTCACAAACATCCAAGCTGCACATGATCGTCCACTGAAGGGTCTGATGTACACTAGCTGACAGGTAAAAATAACAAAATTTGTGTCACACAGTCCTTGTGGTTGAATGTACAGTTGAACAAACGTAAAACAAAACATAGACACAGTCCTGCTTTATTAGTGCCTTAAAAGATGCTTTAAGGTAATATCAACATTAGCGTATTTTTTGAGCACAAAAATTTTATTTTGTTTGATGGTATGAGTATTGTGTATTCAATTTAGAGTTTTAACATTCTTTAGGCAAGTTGTTTGCCTTCAATTCCTGAGGGAACTTTATCTTTTCAACTGTTTAATGATGCTAGTGATGTTTCCCAGCTGCTCACGTCACCCATTTCTCTACGTTGTAAGGTAAACAGAAGCAACGGTCTTGAAAAAGCTTTATCACAGATTTTTTTTTTTTAGACTTTAAAAGCTGCCCACAGAAGTAAAACCTGCAACCTGTTCAATTGAAAGAAAGACCTCACAGAGACTAAAAGGTGTTGCAGACTCCTTGAAGGAAATCCCTATCCCTCCTAAGGCAAAACTACAACCCCAAAAAGGTTTCTAAGAAATCCCCTTGTACACACAAACAATATCAGCATCCTCTTCTTTTAGACATAACTTTCTTGTCTTATCTGCCTTATTTTCTCTGCCCCTCACACTCTCCAAACACACACCATTATTTTGTCTCTGTCCACTGGGAAGCTGTTAAATGAGCATAGCCGGTTCCTTCCCTTGGGAACCTGCAGTGAGGGAGAGGACTGGGTTAGCAGTGAGAAGTGGAGGCCAGTGCTTTGCAAACTGTTACAGAAAAGCACCCACCCGGAGCTGTGAAAGGAGCTCTCAGAAGGAGCATGGTACCACAGCAGCTGTTTGTGTTCAGAGTTTCTGGTAATTGGGGTCCGGGAGCTAGGTAGGGGTTGCTGTTGTGCCCCAGACTGTTTGATTCATGGCGCTTCAAAGCTTCTGATGGTTTTTCTACAACCTTTTATTTCTAGCATGAAGACAACATTTAATCTGGTAAGCACACAGTTAGTTTGAGCTGGGGTGGTAATGTTGTTGATTGTTAGTTCAGTTCAGTTAGTGAGATAAAAAGTAAAGTAAAATAAGCTAAAGTAACATTTCCAGGCCTAAAAAAATGACATTAAAAGGTTCTGTAGAATAGGTTTTTTTGAAAACAAAATCATGTTTTTAGCTAAAGTTAGAAAACATGAAGTTTCCGAGCCAAAACTCTGTATTACTAGTACAACCCAATACATAAAGAGTTGATCAATTGTTTTATTGATTTTACTCTTTGCTTAAATCACAGCACTTCTGTATTGCCAAAATTGGGAAGTGTTCTTCCAGTGTTAACGTCAGTCTCATTATTTCCAATGGAACCATTAGCTTTGTCACTCATAAAGTTGCCAAAAAATATGTTTCAGACAACATTACCTAAACATTAAACATGAGACTGACACACATTTGCTGCACAGTTTCTGCTGTGAGTTCTCAGTCAGGATGCTTCGAAGGCTTATGGGGCCAGGGGGCTTACAGAGTAATACAACTGATCATTACAACTGAATATTACAATTACAGATCAGTAAATTTAAACTCACCGTTACAACAGCTGATCAGGACCATTGCTGTTAGCATGTAGCATTTAGCTCTGTCCACGGCATGCTTTAAAAATGTCATCCAGCTTCATTCTTCATGATGAATAACTTTACTGATTGTACCACTGTAGGTCTACTAATCTGCTTTTACTTTCCTTCCCTTTTACTGCATAAAAATGGAAGTACTGCATAAAAAACATGACATGTAAAGCTACCATTTATGATACGAAAATAGGGAATAGGGAAATAAGATGGGGCATTTTCAGCTATTTCTGAGATTAAAAACTTTTGACCACTGTCTCAAAGTTTTGATTTGATGTGTGAAGAAGTTTTTGGTTACAGAACACCACCGATTACTGACAATAAATAAAGCTTTGATGTCCAGGTACTAAAGATTTATGATGTATTTTTTTCTTTTGCTGAGGCTTCTACATGAGACTCCTCACTGTAATTAAAATGTCCTCATATGTGATCTTAATACAAGCTTATTGTTGCAGCTTGACTGTACTTTTGTCAGTGACGGGAGCCTAAATCAGAATGCTCCTCTAAAGGCGTGAAAACTGGAAGGAGTAAAGTGGGCATAGCAGGATAAGGTCAATAAGCATTTGAAAAAGAAAACTACAGCAATGTGTGTGTGTGTCTGTATTTGTGTGTATTTATAGCACGTCAAACAGGGGTTTTGGAGGAGATTATTCATAACTTGGACTACTGTGATGTCCTGGTGTTGGGGGAGGAGCTGAGCCCAGAACTAGAATCTCTCCAACTGCAGCCGACCTCTCTGCTGGGGAAACACCTTGATTCAACCAACTCCACCTCGGGCATGTCCATATATGGTAAGTTATAAACAATAAAGCTACATCTGGTGCATTTTTAGTCAGGTTTTATGAACACAACACTGTAACACTGCTGTACCAAGCCTCTGCTCTTTCTACCCACAGGCGTAGACTCCATGTCAAACTATGAACAGGTGATTCGACAGGTCCACTACTACAACTGGCAGCCTGAACAGCTGACAGAGAGGAGGTTTCGCCTGACCTGCTCAGAGCTCAACGGACGCTACACCAGCAACGAGTTCAACGTTGAAGTCAGTCATTAGACATCTTTATATATTTTTATCTAGTCAAGTTCACTAAGCATGACTGGCCAATCATTAAAAAAATGAAACAGCAATTAAACACCAAAGAAGAACACAGGTAGTGTTGTAGCCTGTCCAACAGGGAAAGACAGTTAGTTCTAGTTCTAGTTCATTATGAGATGGGGTTCTGTGGAAATATTATGGAGAATAAATATTTTACTTGCTGTTGATCACTTTCTCAACAGTCTGTTTGGTGAAATAGTTAGGTCTGGTAAGACTGATGGCCTAACAGCTAGTCTGAATGCAGCAATGGCCAAAATGGATTGCTGCTGTCTTAAAACTACTCCAGTCTCTAAAATCTCATATCCATTCATGCGAACACTATTTTATAGACCATTTACAAAACTGTCAATTGCACACTAAATGATTATTTACATAGAATTCTATGGTTTTGCAAGCAGAAAAAGAAGGTACATCAGCCTAAGGTCACTTTCTTAATATTTCTGTCAAAATAACCATGT
>JAOXNZ010000091.1:25498130-25509006 GCA_028566095.1 Kryptolebias brasiliensis
TTTTTGAATTGAGAAAGCTGCTCGGATGAGAAGCGAAACGTCTTCAACTACAGAACAGAAGTCCAGTTGCTTTTGTTTTTAACCCTGTTTTGGATTTACCATGTCCTGGATGACTGAGAATCTACACCAGCAGACTATAGGAGGTCCTCTCGACCAGAGATTTGAGACAGATGGATGCCCATCCTGGTTGTGCTTCTGCTGGAGCTCTTCTGTTAACATTTTTGTTGACCGCTCCAGTATATTTTATTACAAATTCATGATAATACAGCTACATACTGTATATCATCACCTAATGCTATCACAGATCTTTTTATCAACTTGTTTTTTTTAGGAACAATTCACATTTAGCTTTTTGTTTTTTATGGCCTGTAGGCCTCACCATTCTGAGCTCATACAGCTTGTTTTTGAATTAAAATAAATGTTTTTTTACTAAAACAAATTCACAAATAAAACATGTTGTGCTATTTACAATCTTATCATCAGCTTCTGACACTTCCTCCTTCATGGCGTCTTGTATCTCTCCTCGTGATGAGCTAAGATGTGATCTGTGGCCTCAATAACATTTCTGTATATTGTTTAGTCCAAGTATGGTTTAGTCCGTGTACGGTTTAGTCTGTGTACGGTTTAGTCCATGTACGGTTTAGTCTGTGTACGGTTAAGTCCGTGTATTTTTTAGTTTGTGTATTTGTTAGTCTGTGTACTGTTTAGTCTGTGTACGATTTAGTTTGTGTACAATTTAGCCTGCGTATGGCTTAGTCCGTGTACTGTGTACCCTGTGTATTGTGTAGTTTGTGTACAATTTAGTCCGTGTGCTGTTTAGTCCATGTACTGTTTAATCCGTTTACTGTTTAGTCCATGTATTGTTCAGTTCCTGTATTGTTTAGTCCATTTACTGTTTAGTCCGTGAACTGTTTATTTTTCACCTTCAACATCATAAAATGAAGACAGCAGAAAAAAAACCATTTTGTCTTTAAATGTTGTGATTTCTGGATATATATTCAAATAAGTTCAAAAACATCTGGGTCTAAGATTCAAAGAAGCTGACATCTGGATATAGGAAATAAATGAGCTGATCAAAAACATCAAATAAAATCAAAAATAAAATTTATGTTTATTTGATCTGGTTTTTAACCAGCCTGGGCACAGTCCAAACAAATGACAGAGTTCTGAGGTGCAGCTAGAGGCTCCGGTGATGACCCCTGAGGACTGAGGACAGGTGTTTGGTTGATGTCCATTGAGGGTGGAGGTGAGGTGCTCGGATTCTGACTCGTGAGGGTGGTGGAGAAGTGATTGGTTGATGCCCACTGAGGGCGGAGGAGAGGTGATCAGTTTTTGACTTCTGAGGGAGGAGGAGAGGCACTTAGTTGATGACCAATGAGGATGAAGAGGTGCTCAGTTGATGAGGGATGACTGCTGAAGACGAAAGAGAGGTGTTGGTTGGAAAACTTCAGAGGACGACGATTTTCACAGATCCTATCAACCATAAAACATGAATGTGAAATAGTATTGTTAGAAAAGTTTCCTTGTAGGCCTGCAGTTAAAGTGGTGTAGCTGTAATGGGAGCAAACCTTTTTTAAAGTCAAAGTCATTTTCTGGGTCTGGCATCTTCCTCATCTTCATCTCTATTTTTCTTTTTCTGTACCTCTGATGTTTTGAGGTTGAGGAGGATGCAGACCCTGACTCTTCCTTTGAGTCGCTCCCATTTTCTTTTTTGTCTCTCTTCCTGCTTGGATCGTCGTCCTCCTCCCTCTTCCTTTTCCTGGATGTCCCAGGCTGTTGGTCTGATGGTAATGTTGGTGTTGGGACATCTTCATCAGAGCTGCTGTCACCTCTGTTGCTATCTGAGACATCTGCCCAGTACTCTTCATCCTCTTCTGCCCTTGGCAGGACTATCTGGACCTGAGGTTCTGGGACTATGGCCTCAGGTTGATCCTCTTGGGTTGCAACTATGTTGCCCTCATCAGCAACATTATTTAGAAATAAAACAAAAAATTGACCTAGTACATTCACGATTTCCTCCTGTTTATGCTGAAACATGAACTCCACTAGATCTTCTATTTGACGGAGTCCGTCAAATTCTTGCTGCTGAATTCTATCCATGATTTCCTGCCGACGCACTGCAGAAACATTTAGAAAATTTAGACTTAGTTGTTTTTGACAAGTACAATTACCACTAACACAACTTTCACTCACCCCAGTGTGTGTGTGTATATATATATTATATACAGTATATATATATATTATGTTATGTGTACAGTACTGTGCAAAAGTCTTGAGTCACCCCTCTTTGCCATACTTTTCATTCAAGAAGCCGGACATTTTTGTAATCTTTAAATCTAGTCTTCTTTGAGGTTTCTTCAGGTGTCCTGAAGGTCATTCAAATGTTTTTATTTATATATTTATTTAGTTATTTGGTGGGTTGTTTGGTTAAGCCACTAAACTCTGACCTCTGAGTCATTCAGTGATAAAAAAGCCTCTAAACTCGAGGGATAAACCAGTGTTGTGTTGGTGCCACACAACTTGGGAGAATAAGTTTAAATGTGATCTTTAGGCACTTTGTTGCCAGCAGTCTGACTAAAAAGACACAATTTGTTCAATTTCTTTAGTTGACTCTAATAAAAACCAAAAAGACAACACGGTTTAACATAAAATAGTATTTCAGCACCAACAAATTGATTCCCAAACAGCTATTAGCTGAAAAGTTGACCCTGAGTAGATTATGGAGTGAAGGATGGAGCATCTCTCAGGTCCTGTGTCAGGTCTCTGTTAGCACAACTTTCAGATACTGTTCATCTGCTGTAGATGGATTCTAGGCCTGACTCTTGTTCTAGTCTTGATTTTTCTACATTTCATATTTTTCAGCACACACATTTACAGAAAAAAAGACATAAATTTACCATATTTTCCACATGTGATCATATAAAAAGATGTTGAAAATCTTTTAGGATCATGTGTCCCATGTACAAAACACAAAACATGTGGTTCACATGTTATTTAACATGTTTTCTGTTTCAAACCCTCATGGGAAAGTTATCCAAACCAGTGTTTCACATGTCAGATGTCAACTGAACAAGTTTTCACATGTGAAGTTTTTCTGTAAGGGACAGATCAATATGCTGTCATGGCACCAAGACTAAGACTACAATAAAGTCTGAAAAGGACATTAGAGGTGGTTTAAAACTTTAGCACAGCGCTGCATAGTTATTGTACATGTGTTGTGATATCTACAGAGATTTTGTCTCATTAGCAAAGGTTTTTTCTGTAGTTATCAGTATTTAACTTGTTCTAATAAGAAAGCTGTTTAAAGTCAGATGATGGGAGAACCTGCTGCAATATAAAGCAGAGAAAGGAAAAGTCCTTACTGAAGACATGGACATGAGGGCCGTCTCCTTTCTCCATTTTCACTGGAAATACAGTTTAGACTGAGTTCATCCTAATTCATTTTACTACAGTAATTATACTACAGAGTGCAGCTGTTTCTAAACTCACCTGGACTAGAAGTTCTTTAGAAGACAGATTCCAGGCTGCTTGGAGCGCTGCGCGGGGAAATTCAACAACTTGTTTGAAGGTTTGCTTGAAACGGCCGATAATGCGCAGCTCATTTGCAGAGAAATGTCTGATCTGGTTGGAGTTTGAGTTCAGAAGGCTGCCTGGTCGTCATGACGTCTCATTTGTGTCATGATGACAGGAACTTTTAGAACCTGACAGCTTTAATCTCTTGTGTTTGGGCGCCTCGGTAACAAAAACAAATCAAAACATTCTAAAAACAAATGAAATTAAACTGCAAACTACAGCATCTGTTCAGTCTTTACTTACTAAATGTAACTCTGTGATGAAAAGTCCCCATCAACCACAAAGATATTAGAAAAATGTAATTAAAATATTAGATGATTAAAGTTCAGACTCTGACTTGTGTATTATTACAAAGGGGAAATTTTACTATTAAATAACAGCATACACAGCTTGTTACTGGTGAAGCTGTTGTTGGTGGAGCAAAAATAACCTGAACTACACTGAAACCCATTTATTTATACATCTTATTCTTTACACCAAAATTATTTAGTAATTTATCTGGCAATAATGGCATAAGAAGAAAAAAAAGTTGTAAACAGCTGCTTTTTACTGAAGGGCATTTTCCAAACACTTTCCTGTCTGTGAATGTATTGTACTATAATTACAATGAATTGACTGTGATCTCATGAACCACTGAACAGATTTTAATGAAACCGTCAAAAGGATCACTGGCTGTACATCTAAACCTGACTAACTTTAGGAGTCAACCCAGCTCAAGATGGCCACCACAGCTAATCAACCTTCACCTACACAAAAATGGTAATAAGTCAGTGAATTTTACAGATATTGAACTATAATTTGGAGTGGTTGTAGCTGGGAGTCATTCACAGCATGTACTCTGAGCATGACATTTTATGATATTACATGAGTTTGAACACAGCATTATTTTCAAGGTTTGAACAAAAAAGCTACAACTTGGTTATTTCTCATATTTAATGAACTTTTAGGATTCAACACTTTTTTAGTTCTGTCTTCACCTCGAGGTTATCTTCCTTCCTTCAACTCAAACGCTCTCCAGCTCTTCATCAATCCCCGCTCTCCTCCCTTTATTCTTCTGTCTCTTCTTGTCCTGGTTCCAACTGGAGGAACGAGCTGTCCCGGAAGCTTGTACGGGTGGGGGGAGGGGGTTGCTGAGGTTGTCTGAGCACTGCTCTGATAGCACAAACACTGACACC
This sequence comes from Kryptolebias brasiliensis, assembly GCA_028566095.1. Taxonomy (NCBI): domain Eukaryota; kingdom Metazoa; phylum Chordata; class Actinopteri; order Cyprinodontiformes; family Rivulidae; genus Kryptolebias; species Kryptolebias brasiliensis. The sequence continues at coordinate 25,502,879 of JAOXNZ010000091.1, forward strand.
GAGGCTGCACAGTTTCTTACATTCCTACACTAAAATGATGTAGTTTATCCATCAAATATGCACTTCATGTTATTGAATTTTGTCTCAAAAAAGGCCATAAAGGAAGACATTTGAACATGGGAGCATTTGATGTTTTGTGTTAAAGAGCTGCTCATCGCTCAAACAGAACAGACATAAACTGGTAGAAGTGGAAGCCCAGATGAGTTTTATTGTATTTTTCTCATGTGTAACCCGGGTTCATGATTGTTTACAATACAACTTTTTCAAGCAGGAAAATAGAGAATCTAGTTCAGACCAGTCTGCTTGTTAGAAACTCCATCATAGGCCCTGTTCAGACCTTGTCTTTAAGATCCATCTTGGGTGATTTGACTGCCAGTGGTCAGCTGTGACTCAGAGCGTTCACACCTGGCTGTTAATTTGGTGTCCCAAAACATTTCGTGATCTGATGTCAACTACCCACTCTGTATGCAAATACACACACAGCCATGATATGAACAAGATCATAATAGTGACTTACAAGATTTTTAGTATCATCCTATGGGGTGCCGTTTGTAAAGTTACACAGTCAAAAATTAACAGCAATATTTTGGTTTATTTAGCCTTTCATAAGGAAAAAAAATAGTTTAATTTTTTTTATGTCATATTTTCACCATGTTATTCATACATTTATAAATGTCATAGTTCCAAACTAAACATTTAACTTGCAAGTTAAATATTTAGTTAGCAAGCTAAATATTTAGGTCCACACTAAATATTTATTGTACAAACTAAATGTTTAGGTCCGAGCTAAATATTTAATTTCCAAACTAAACATTTAATTTGCTAACTAAATATTTAGCTCGGACCTAGATATTTAGTTTGGAAATGAAATGTTTAGCTAATATGCAAATTCCTTGCCGAAAAGCGGCTACCAGGACTGGCCGAGGAGAGCAGCACCATCCAGCCTCAGAGCTTGGCTCCCCCGAGAAGCAGGATGCTAATGAAGAGGTGCTTCTGCGCATCGAGGTAATGATGGATGACCTACAAGCTGAAATTATCACCACACTTGAGTCGAGGATGTCAGAGTTAGTTAAGAAGTAAATGAGGGCTGCTATGAAACCACTGGAAGGAAAAAGTTGCTTGGCAAAATGGAACTATTTGTGATTTTGAGAGCACAGCTAATGAGCAGAGCAGCCAGCTAACTAGCATGCAAGCTAATATGGTAAAGCTCTCTACAGTGGTAGACACGAAAAAACTTGGAGGCATGCTCCAGGTGGAATTTGATTCGACAAGAGGGCCTGCCTGAGGGCTCAGAAGGTCCACAGCCTACAGAGTTTATGACTGAATCTTTTAAGAACTTGTTGAGCCTCGAGATGAAACCCGGCCTGGACATAGCCCACTGTACACTATGAGTCTACCAAAGGATGGCAAGCCACCACAACCAAAACTCATTAGAGCAACACAGTTTCTCCACAGTGATGTGTTTTGACGTGTGTGTATTCATATGCATATATGTCATGTGTATGGAAGAGTATGTGTATTTATAGAGCTTTTATTTCTTATGTTGAGATTTTGATTTATCTATGTTTTCTTCCATCCGTTTGTTGGGGGTAGTAGGTGCCAGTGTAGGGGTGTTTGCTGTCTGTTGTTATTGTTGATTTAACATGTGAAAAAAATCAATAAACAAAATATATAATTAAAAAAAAGGGGGAGTCATTGACCTGCTGGACTGAACTTCTGTCGCAGCCTCAAATCTCTGGAAGATTTTGCTCCATCCAACCTTCCTTCAACTCTGACCAGTTGTCCTGTTCCTGCTGATGAAAAACAGCCCTACAGCATGATGCTGCCACCTACATGCTTCACTGTAGGGATGGTGTTCTCAGCATAATAAGATGTGTTAGGTTTGCACCTGACATGGAGTTGTCCATGACGGCCGAATTTCATTTATTTATTTATTTATTTATTTATCAGTTTTATCTGACAACAGCACTTTCTTCCACTTGTTTGACAAATTCAAAACAACTTGTTTTTTTTTCTAAGAAATTAATTTTTCCTGCCACTCTTCCATAAAACCCAGCTCTGAGCAGCTTAAAGCGGTCCTATGAACAGATACTTTCATCTCTGCAGAAGAGCTGCCCAACATCATCAGGATTATCTTTGGCCTCCTGGATGTTTCTGTACTTACTGCCCTCCTTATCTGGTCTGTGAGTTTTGGAAGACAGCCCTCTTCGTCTCTGACCTTTGTGGAGAGTTCCTTGGTCCTCAAGCTGTCTCTTGCTTAGTTGCAGCTCTTACTTATTAAAGGTGTTGCACAGGTGAATATATACTGGGATCATTTTACACTCAGATTGCCCACAGGTGGATGTTATTTATGTAGCTTCTGGAGGTATTACCTTTTATTACCTTTTGAAGGTAATAGTTGGGGCTTCAAAGTAAAGGATGTGAATATAAATGCCTGCACCACTTTTCAGTTAGGTTTTTTTTATACCTAAAGTTTTCTCCATTTAATTTCATTAACTGAGTACTTTGTGCAGCACCATTACATGTAATCAAAAATCCATTTGCAAGTCAATAAAACAGAAAGAAAACCAGGGAGAGGAAGGCGGGGGTGCAGGGTGTAACTGTGTCTAAGTTCTAAATTAATACAAAACTGATGTCATAAATGTGCAACTAGTAAACATATAATAGAAACTATACTGAACAATAATAAAAACACAACACTTTTGTTTTTGCTCCTATTTTTCATGAGGTGAACTCAAAGATCTAAGACTTTTTCTATGAACACTATAGGCTCTTTTCTCTCAAATACCAGCCAGTATCTGGTGTGACCAGCAATGGCCTCACCCAGGAACCGGAACACACTGTCAAATACGCCGAGTAGAAACTTTGTCTACATTTGAAGATAAAGAGAACAGTTTGTCTTCCCAAGAGATAAGCTCACATCTGTTTGTGAGCTTATCAGTGTCCAGTTCTACATATATTAAGTATTACTTTAAAAATCATTTAAAACAGAACAATAGTTTGGTGTAGCAAAAATTCTAGCTACTGAAGAAGCATTACTATATTTTAATGTTCAAAGAGTCTCACTTTTTTGTTATAATGTTGGACAAGCAAGTAGACAATCGAGGTCTTAAAAGTGTTTGACATGATGTCAAAAAGCTGTAAAGTGCTGCGTCAGCCTGAGAGATCAAAATGTACTAAGCTGGGAAACCTTATCAAGCTTACAAATCAACTAGAGAAGGTTCTGTCCAGCTTGCCTTCTCCACATCAAAGGCCTATATGCAGCAGAAAACAACTGATAACAAAGATAGGTCATCTGTGATGAGATGAGCTGTTTGACACCTACAGGAAGTCTGGTACTAAAACAGACAACAGTCCATAGATGAAACACTATGTCCACACTTCACAAACTGGGGCTCAATGTTTCATCTAAAATCATAGTTTGGAGCCAATCAGGAGTGTGACAGTGAGATAATTCAGATAAGCACGAGGCATGCTGCTGTTTACATGTACTGCTGTACTTATTTATGGGTATTAGTGGTTGGGTTCACGCCCATCCAGGAACATTTATTCACATCCAAACAGGCACACTTACATCAACCTGTCTCTGTATTTTGAGAATTAGGGACATTTGTTGCTTTTTACCTGCTGTTCTGATGTGTAAGTAGACCAACACAGCCAAAATAGTGACTGGCTTAGGTTCAGACAAGGTGAAGTAGTAGTTTTTGTGGGAGAGGAGCTCTGAGCAGGAAGTTCAATGTCTTTCTTCACTCAGTCATCAAGGGCCATTTGTGATCCCTGGAAAACAAAATGAATTAGCTTAGCACATTAAAGAGACTGTGATATTATCAGAGTCTATAACTGTGTGCTTCATTGAGACTGGGGTGGAAGAATATTATCTCAGATTCCAGCACCTCCTCACCTGTTAGTTAGTTTGTCAACATCTGTATTAGTTCTTTCTTTAATCATTTTTCCTGCAACAAAATAATTGCTTCAGGAAAACTTGATTAAAATTTTGTTTTAATCAAAGGTTTGGACACATTAAGTTCTTATTTTGACAACTTGCCACAATCCTCTCTCCATCTTGCTTAAGGGGACAGTTCAGATCTTTTGAAGCAGGGTCCCTTGGAAAGAATATGAATAATTCATGCTCAGTTTGGAGAAATACAGTGTCATTTGAACAAGAATGATGAGCTAAAGGCTAGTCTAAGTGTGTCCAAGACCAAACTGGATAGCTGCCATCTTTAAACTATTCTAACCTCCAACATTTTGTAGCAGCTTGAACAAAAGCTAATTTATAAATGTTTACACCTCTGTCAGTTTTGCGTTACTTGGTATTTCCAGCAGATAAATTGTGATTTTTGTGCTGGAAGAACCTGAGCTGCATTAAAAGTGCTACAACTAGCTGGTGCTGCTATTTGTGTTTGCAAGTAGCTAAAGAATTAAAATAAAAGACCATGTAGTTTGAAATTGGCAGCAATGTAAAGGTTTATAAAAACTAGCTTTTGCATTAACTGCTTTGGAATTTTTAAAGGAGTTTTTTTCTGACAGCAGCAGTCCCTTTTGGTCTTGGCACCACTCACTTAAACTCCATTTTTCCCCCCCACCGAGGTCACTCAAAAATACGGTGGCCGACAGATCCAAATGCGCAGCAAATGGCGAAACCCACTGCAAACACAAGAATGACGGAAACTTTAAAACACACACACACACATAAACAAATGCAACAGAAAAACGCTGCAATCACAGAAAATAGACAGAAGAAAAAAAAACAACCAACAAAACAAATACAAAGGAAAAATGCTGCAAATACCAAAAACACTAAAACCCCCCAAAACAAGTGCAAGTAAGAAATGCTGCAAACTTACTCCACAAAACAGAAGTGCACCAGAGCACTAGGGGGACTTGGTTTGGTATTGGATATTCGCAATCCGTGGATTCAGCGGCGTCTTCCTGCCGTTTGACCCGGTGCTGGCAGTGAGATGTGGGTCAGCTCACCTCTGTGTCTCCCTCCTTCTAAACACAGTGGTTTGCTTAGGGACCATCAACAAATTAGGAACCAATGACACTTGAAAAACATAAATGAAATAATCTCCATGCCATGTGAACATCTGACCAAGAGTTAATGTTGAATTGTTTCATTCGACTAGACAAAAAGGACACACCCAACTGTAACCGATTTTAAAGCATTTCATATTTTTATCTAGATTTTTATGAGAAATTAATGTTTTTTTTCTCAATAGCTTCCACGTCATGAGACCAGATGATAAAAAATTGATGTTGAATTGTTTCATTTGGTGGGTGTTTTATAAATCCCGTCTAATGAAAGAATTCAATATTAATTTTTGAAACACAAGAAAACAAAAACAAGGATGCTGAATACAAAAGCAAGTACCACAAGTGTTGTTTTTTAAAACAATCCCTTTTTCTCATGTTTATTTAAATGTACTCTTGATGTATAGCATTTTTTTTCCTGCAACATTTGTTTTTGTTATACTGTCAACTGAGAATGTTCAATAAAGTGACTAACCCCTTTTTGCCTTAGATTATTTGGTATAATAATAATGGGGTTTTGCTCTGCAATGGTATTGTTCACAAGCCCTCTCTGCTCATACAGTAACACAGTACACAAAGGTTTTTCTGCAGCTGAGTGTCTGCAGCTCAAGTATGTAATCTGTCATTAGGTAGTTTCGTCTGTCACGTTTGGGGTCATACGTTAGGTTAGAGGTGGGTTTATGATAACTTCCATTTCAAAAGCTTGTGTTTAGGCTGTCCACATGAGAATGTAAAAGACTTTTCCTCTCTGGAACCAAAAAGACCATTTAGGGCTTCCTAAAACCCCATTTCCATGTAGATGCAAGGCTGAAACACGGGCATGGCCTAAGTTGAGACCATCTATTTCAAGTTCAGATTCTCACCGGTCTCAGATGTGGTCTGTTTTTGCTTCTCTTCTGGTTTGTAACTGCTTTGGAATTTGACAAGATTTATTTATTGTCCTTTTATTTATCAAGACAGCGTTGCATTCTCTCATAGCAACAGGGCACCACATGGCAACATTTTCTTCTGCACAAATGCAAAAGTAAAAAAAAAGAAGAAAATCTCTTTTATCCTTTTTCACATAGTGTGCATTGTATTGATTTTAAAGTTAG
>JAOXNZ010000091.1:25511613-25527811 GCA_028566095.1 Kryptolebias brasiliensis
GTGAAGTCTTCTCATGACAGATACTTTAAAGTCAAGAAAATAAAGTTTTAATTTCTCAAGAATCTTTGATTTTGACATCAAACAAAAAGCATCAAATAGGACAGATCAAACTCTTGTTGATAAACTTGCAGCCAAGAAACGATACTGGATATTTGACTTGAGTTAATGTGCATCAGAGCAACAGTGAGTCTCCTTTAATGTATATATAATGTGTTTGTATTTTCTTCTTGTTTCAAGGTTAATGTTAGTAGCTGTGGGATCAGTTTTGTTGATGGCTTTTTATTGTGTTATAATGGAGAAAAATGCATAAAAAGGCATAAGAAATTAATGCTAATGATGTGTTTATTCAAGTTCGATCTATTTTTCTTTGTTCATTAAAGTATGTTTGTTCTACATTCTATATATGTCACTGGGAAAAAGGTCATTGGTATTTCTATATGAATGATTTGACAAATGTTATGCATTTTTTTCAATAAATATTGATCAAGTTTTTCATGTTGGCCTCCTTGTGTAACTGAGTTTGATACCCCTGCATTAAACCAACCAGCCGGATGCATTTTTATTTCCATGTCAAAACTAAACCAGAAGGTGAAAGGTTGATTTGAAAAACTGAAAAACTCAACTCATGACTGACTTTCTACAGCTTCTGTTCACAGCAGACCTGATGGTTCATCAGATCACACACGTGGAGAAGTCTGGGCTGCTGCTCTATTTATTCCCTTTATTCCAACACTGTAGCAGCGAAACTAAATGGTCCAAACGTGTTTGTTTACTGACAGAGAAAAATAAACTGTGTGGCGATGTCCTCATGTGATTTAGAAAGTATTACTACTGTGAATAAAAGAGGAGAAAATGTTACTTCAATCTTTCAGTCAGTCAGGGGGTGGGGCTTTAGTTCAATGTTGCGTTTAGGTAACCACGGAAAATTAGTATTTACTTTTTTTTTTTTAATTAATACATTAGCAGTAATAAAATCTCACTCTGTTAACAAAAATATCAAAGTAGGTTTATTTTCTTTTGTATGGCTACAACTAGATTAAACCGAGTATCAACATGTCTTTTGTCAGGCGCTGTTGGGGGCCCCCTGCTGGCCTGGGGGGCCTAAGCAGTCACTTGTGTTGTATATGTGCCATGGTTCCGGTGTAGCCCTGTTACCAGCAATGATCCATGTAAAACACAAAAACATCTTACGTGTACGTAGCCAGAGGAGCAACAGTGCCTGGTGAAAATATTCATATCCATTCAACTTTTCCACTTTTTGTCACATTAGCAAATGTCTGAGTAATTTACTAGAATTTTATGTGACAGACCAACACACATTAGAGTCTAATTATTAATAATTAAATTAATAACTGAAGTGGAGGGAAAATGATGCATGGTTTTCATGTTGTAGTTTTTTTTACAATCTGAAAAGCGTGGCATGCATTTGTATTCAACCCCCAAGTCAATACTTTGTAGAATCACCTTTAGCTGCAATTAAAGCTGCAAGTCTGCTACAATATGCATTTTAAAAGTTTGCATTAGAGTAAAATTTTTAACTAACTCAAAATAGCTCAAGCTTTGATTGGACGGACAGCATCTGTGAACAACTCTTTAGTCTTGTCGCAGATTCTCAGCTGGATTTAGGTCTGAACTTTGACTGGACCATTCTAACACATGAATATGCTTCGGTCTAACCCATTCCATTGTAGAGCTGGCTGGATGCTTCAGGTCATCGTCCAGCTGGAAGGTAAGCCTCCATAGTCCCAACTCTTTACAGTCTGCTTCCTGTTTTTAGCTTCATCCATCTTCCCATGAGCTCTGAGCAGCTTCCCTGTCCCTGCTGAAGAATAGCATCCCCACAGCATGATGCTACCACCACCATGTTTAACAGTGAGGATGGTGTTCAGGGTGATGTCTTCATTTTCAAATCAAATTTATTTACATAGCACACTTAAAACAACTGCAGTTGACCAAAGTGCTGCACACAAAAACAACAAATTACAAAAAAATAAACCAATTGTGCCACACAACATTTTGCATGTAGGCATCTTAGCAGAGCAGCTTCTTCCACATGTTTGTTGTTCTCTTCACAACTTGTGTCAAACTACAAACAGGACTTCTTATGGCTTTCTTCTTGCCACTCTTCCACAAAGTACAGATTTGTGGACGGAATGTCCAATATTGTCCTGTGGACAGATTGTCCCACCTGAGCTGTGGCTCTCTGCAGCTCCTCCACATGGGCTTTCTTGGCTGCTTCTCAGATCAGTGCTCTTCTTGCTCAGCCTCTGTTTAGATGAACAGCCATGTCTTGGTGGGTTTGCAGTTGTGTCATACTCTTTAATTTACAGAGGATTGATTGAACAGAGCTCTGTGAGATGTTCAAAGCTTTTAGTAACATAACCTAATCCTGCTTTAAGCTTCTCAACTACTTTATCCCTGTGTGTTCCTTGGTCTTAATGATGCTGTTTGATGACTAGTGTTCTGTAACCTCTGAGGCCTTCACAGAACAGCTGGATAAATACTGATTAAATTGCATACAGGTAGACTATTTACTAATTAGGTGACTTCTGAAGGCAATAGATTTCAGTTAGGAGGTATCAGAGTAAAGGGGGCAAAATACAATACACCATCATTTTCAGATTTTTATTTACAAAAAATAATGAAAAACATTTTTTTCATCATTTTTCCTTCTACTTCACATTGTATACTACTTTGTGTTGGTCTATCACATAAAAACCCATTCAAATACTTAGAAGTTTGTGACTGTAGCGTGACACAATGTGGCAAAAGTTCAAGTGCTGTGAAGACTTTCACAACTATTCCTTTAAGACTAAGCAGGTGAGGCTGAAGATTAGGCCAAATGTCAAGTGGGTATTTGTAGAAGGGAAAACTGTTGCAACAGAATTTAAATAGCTTGAGGATTGTAGTGGAAAAGACGCACAAAAAGAAACAAAAAGGACAGAAAGACGAATTCAAGCAGTGTCAGGAGGCAGCTAAATAAAAATGTAGCAAAGTCACTTCTAAATGAATCAAATTTTAATGGGTCAGTCCCTGCATTATTGAACAGCTCTATATGCTGAGGAAGATGCTCCACAGTTCAGACTCAATTAGAGGCCGGAGTTTTAAATTGATCTCGTCTCCACAGCAGCTCGTATTTCATTCTTGTGCTGATTTCAGAGGTAAAAACCACACGCTCAATAATCATTCTTTCTTGACATGTCATTGTTTTAAAAGCATAAACTATACACTGGCCATCAACTGCATTGCATTAGCAGTGGACATCTGCATCTCACAAGCAGCTAAAAGCTAAAGTAGATGCCACTCAGAGTGATTATGATGTTAACAGTCTGCTCTCTATCCAACATTGTTTTTTGTTTTTTTTGCTGAGAAGAGCAGGAAACAATGAGCAAAGCACTGATCACACCACCATCCTGGAGTTTTAAGACCATTCTGCCATGGGACATCTGATTTGGAGCCAGTCCATCTCAGTTCTGAAACAAGACCAGCATTGAGGGCTCCAACAGGAACTCATTTTCTCCCCACACTTTTACTAATTGGTTCAAAGGTTGACTGAACCAAATTAAGACTGGTTTTGCTGGGCCAAAACATACCTTTGTGATGTAGGTCAAAATTTCCATTCTAGTACAGCACTTGCACATTTTACCAGTGACCTACAAAAGCAAAACCATCTTCATATTTAGAGCATATGCATGTTTTTGGACAGCAGGAAAGAGAACGTTAACTCCACTGGGAGACTCCTCCCCAGGCCGACAGGTTGGAGCACAGAACCTTCCTGCTGGGAGGCGGCAGCACTAACCACCACACCCCCACTCCGCCCGCATGTTCCCCAACATATCCTGTCCATTTTGCATCTAATCCATGAAAACCTGCAGCTCAAAGGCAGAGGTACCAACTGATCAGTGCAGACTTTATCACGGCTCTGAACCTGGTATACAAAACACACACACAGCCGCTGTTAGTTTAGCTGAGTTTATTCATATTCACATTTAAAAACATTTTCATGGTAGCACATTCTTCAACCTATGCATGCGAGACGTATCCCACAAACATATTTCAATTAGAAAAGAAAGAAGAAAGAAAAAAACTAACAAAAACATTAGAAAGCAAATCAAAGATAAAAACTAACAGTAATACGATATAATGTAGATTTATAAAAGCAGCATTTCAAACTTTGGGTGAGGAACGAAGCGTCCTCTCGTATGACAGAACTCCGGTGTGCTGTTTCATCTGAATGTTTGCTGTAGCAGGGCAGGCACATTTTTTGCAGTCAAAAACACAGCTTCACCTTACAGCTAAGGTCCAACAGTGAAGTAGAGAGCAGAAACACAGTCCTTCCACTTCAATAAAACTGATTGAAAATAACTTAAACTGGATTAAAAAAAAAAAAAAAGAAGAAGCTGGCAGGAGAGAACGGATCCAAAGATTGAAACCAGTCTGGAGATGCTGTTTTCTCCCTTGTCGTGTTCTTGCTACAGACAGTGTTGGCTTTGTTTCCATACACTGTATAAATGTGATTCATGTGTGCTGCGAAGTGTGCACATTAACAAAAATAGAACTCTGTGTGTACACTCCCTCCTTCTCACTCACTGCCTCTTTCCTGTGGCTTGCAGGGATTGTTGTGTCCCCACAGCGCCTGCTGTGTTGTTGGGAACATAAATATAAATACCAACGTGTTGCAGAGGCTTCTGCTGAGTCTGTGCAGAGCAGACGTCTGTGTAAACTGTCACCCAAAACCCACAGCGTGTAAGGCCTTTCTGAGTGTGAAAATGTGGTTTGACTCCAAGTTTTGCTTTTTCTTTTTTAAACCAGCTTCCTGCAAATGACATGATCTCACACATCAGCTCCATAAATCAATAGGAGAAAGAAGTAAAAAAAAAAAAAGAATAATAATAAATCACTGGAAAAGCTTAAAAGGAAGCGATAAAACCATCCAAACTGTAATCCCTCTCAGGGTGTAAACAAACCACTTTGCAGCGCCTTTTGAAACCACTTGTTCCAAGTCAACATCTGCGTCCACATCAGCAGATATCTGACGGTGCTGTTGAAGTTCAGCTGGGCGGCGTCAGCTGGGCCTCTGTGTCTTCCCATCTGGGTCTGTGCTTGAGCAGTCACTGGTACTGGAGGTAGTTTTTCAGAGTCTGTGGCAGAGGAAGTGTCTCGATATGATGGATGCGTTCCCGACCCAGAGCGAGTCGGGCTACTCGTCTGCACAGATCCATGAGGGGGAGGGGCTCCGCTGTGAGGGAGAAAACAGGACAGATGATGTAGTTAAGGTCCTCGGTTCCTCGCAGCCTCATTAAGACATCACATTTCCACAAAGAGCTCTGGGAGCGAGCAGTGCCGGGGCCCTGCTGTGAGACAGTTGAAAATGTTATGACAGCTCCCTCTCATGGCACAGATTTCAGAACGTAGCTCGAAGCTTTAATGGTTGCTGTGAACCACAGGGTGTGAATCTGCTGATACAGCTTTACATCGGCATCATAAGTGATGAGACCGGCAGTAAATACAAGATGTAAACTTCTCTTCCGTCTATTAAACAAACACTGGAAACACATCGGGAGGATTTGATCAGGATTGTGAATATCACGCTGCAATAAAAAGTTGTTTTAAAGGGATATCTGGCCATGTTGGAGTGGAACTCTGTTGAAAAGTTGTGAATAAATAATGAGGGATAAGAAGTGTTTTGGGTTTTTTTCAAATACTACAATAATTTGTTTAATTATTTATTTTTTTAAATGGGGACCTAGTAGTAGCGACATGCCAGGTTGTCCCTCTCCCAAAGAAACAACTTTGAGCAACCCAGCATCTGTTTCTGCCACTGTAGTTTATTTGGAAAAAGAAAAAAATAATAATAAAATGGAAGCATTGGTTTTACAGAGATCAACCTTATTGCCAGTATGTGCATCCTGCCCAGTGTTGATCCATTGGACTGGTGAAAATCAAAGAATATTCAAACAAAATGCAAATAACTATCAAGCAATTTAAAAAAAATGTTGTTTTTTTTTTCTTTCTTAAAATTCCCAAACCCAACAAATATCATCTCACCAGCTGTAGACAGCTCTTCAGTTCTCTCAGACACAAACTACATCTCCAAACTGAGGCTGTTTAAAGAGCTAACAACTAGTCTGACTGTAGCCAGGACCAAAGCAGGAACAGCTTCAATGCAAACAACATTTTATACAGCTTTACACTACAGTTTATTTCACAATACTAGGATTTTTTGGTTTGTTTGTTTTTATCATAAAAGAATCTGTGGTTATTTGCCAATATAAGTGGCAGCAGCGAGCTGCAACACTTCCAGTGCAGCCTGGGGTAAATTCTAGCAAGAATGTTATATTATTTCTGCAAAAATAACAGAGTAAAACTGATGGAAGCATAAAAGTTTTAAATAACACCATTTGCTGGAAATGCTTTGAAATTTTTAAGACTGGAACTTTTTGCTTTTTGAAGACAACAATCTGATTTGAAAGCGAGTCCGCTTGGACCATATTGACGGGCTATTATTGGATCCTCTGAACAAATTCCTTTTTAAAGATGAAACAGTCCCAGTCTTTAAAATTTCAAAGTGGTTCATGCCAACGCTATTATTTAAACCTTTACACCGCCGTTAAGTTTGCAGTACATGGTTATTTCAGTAGAAACACGAAATTCCTGCCAGAATTTCCTCCAGGCTACACCAGAAGTGCTGCAGCTCACTGATGCTGCCACTATTTGTATTTGCAAATAATGACAATTTTTGAATTAATGGTTATAACATTTTGGAGGCATTCTAAGTTGGGAGCAACAGACTTTGGTCTTGGCTGTATTTGGACTAATGATTAGCTCTTTAGTCCTGTTGGATTTAAACTCTAAGACTGTTCAAAGAGCGATCTACAACTGGCAATACATCATTTCTTCATAACATTTTAACAGAACTCCCACTTCTAAATGATCAGAATATCCCTTTAATACACTATTTGTGCTCAGAACATAAAGATCACTTCAGAGATCTTTGATGGCAGCTTTAAGTTAACGTTTACTTCAACTTGCACATCTTTAAGAAAACGCATCTGCAAATTTATTTGATTTGACTGAAGTGTGCATGAAATACATCTCTATGTGGAAGACAGAACTAAATCATTGTCACTAATTCAGGCTTGAGATAACTGTGTGGCATGGGTGACTGATTACAGTTTGATAATGGTGAGCGCAAACAAATTTACCAACAATGGTGTTTCCAGTTTGGACTGTAGAGTTAAAGATGGGTATCTGGGATGTTTCCAGACAGACATTTTGCTTTTAGCTTCACAAACTAATGCCAAAGCTGTGCTTCAAGAGTCAAAACAACACTTTCCAGCATAACACTGAACTCACTGCTGTTTCCTTTATGCTGCCATCCAGACGTACACGAGGAAACGATCACAGCAGCCAATAAAAATTAATTATTTACAATGTGTACACATTGCTTTTATTAATGTGGGACTGCAGAACGTGCCAGTTTCCCTCTATCTGATCTTGAAAGTCAAGTGATGTTTGGATGTCAGAGACTCTTAACTGCCTTCCCCTTTACCAATGTCGAGCTTCACCACCTGGATGCACCATCTGGTGGAGAAACCCTCCTGCTGCTTTGATTTTTTCTTACATGCACACAGTTTGAAGGACATGAGGAAAGGTATTTACACTTGCACAAAAAACATTATTACACACCCAACAGATAGGATAACAACAGAGAAGACAGCATTTGAAGGAATGCAAATCGCCTGCTGCCTTTTATGCCAGAGTTTTAGACTAAGATTGCCTTATGTTGAAGAATGACCAGTTGTGTCCGTTTTGGTCAAAGCCTTGAAAATGAGGCCATTTATAATATTGAGACGTCACACTAAGAATAGGTGTTGTGAATGATTCTTGGCTACTATGACATTAAATATGAGCCAAGTAGCCATTTTTGTGTTGGCTAATGTCAGTTAGCTGTGGCGACCATCATGAATTAGATCGACTACAAAAGTTAAATCAGGTGTAGATGTACATCCAGTTGTTACTTTCTGGACGTTTCATTCAAAATTTGTCCACTGGTTCATAAGATTTGCCAACAGGTAAAACCATTATCGCCTTTGGCCAAGAAAAGTTTTTTTTCCTCCATTACCTACAAGGACTGATTGCCTCTTAAAAAACAAGCTAGGATTAACTGACCTGTCTTCAGCTTTTCAGTCTTAACTGGAAACACTACAATTGGTCAAAGATGTTAGTTTAGTTTTGATGCAACCAAGCAAAAACTTTGTGGCTGGAAAGATTTTGCTGTAACATTAAAACCACTTGTGAATCTGTACACCTTCTATTTTGGCAGCAAGCTTCACTGGTGCATGGTCCCCCATGGGTTATTGACCTTGCGTTAGCGTTACATTATTACTGCAGTGCTGACAATAACTGTGCCAACACTTTCTGTACCAGAGATTTGGACTTGTCACAACAGGGACACAAACAGAAAAAAATGTATGGCTCAGTTTCATTAAACTACCCAGTAAGCATGTCAGTGAAACAGCATGAACAAAAGCTTGATTAAAAGCAACACAGTCATTCATACATCTGTGCTTCGTCTTCTGTGACAAGTCAAAATGTGAGCTCTGAGAAAGGTCCATCTGCACAATAAAATGTTTGTGCTGAAAGACTACACACAACTCACAATTATGTGTATACATACACAAAACAATCCAAACTAGCCTCCTCGGTGACTGAGGCATTCCTCTCCACAGCCTATTAAAAGTGCACCACATTACCATAAACTGAGAGCTCAGCAGAACAAATATGAAGGAAATACAGAACATCAAGTCTGAGGAGTGTTCATGGAACCAAACTGGAACAGAATACAGCTGTCAAATAACCTCAGGCATTACCGTGGGTAAAAACTGCTGTCTTTGTGGCTGCATGAGCACTGAATGATGCACTCAGCTTACAGGAAACAGGAGCTGGTCTAAAGTCGAGTTTGGACAAGAATCTGAAAATGACTGAATATTGAAAAGAAAAAAAAGTTGATCGTAAAGAAATGTTTTAGTAACAATTTTCATACTTTGCTTGGGGTAAAGACAATGGATGGATGAACTGATGGTTTGTCAAGTGACCTTTGAAAGCAGCACTGAGGCAAAATGAAGAAATCCAGCAGCTGACAAGCGGAAAGAATCAGCGAGTGGGATTTATTTGACTGCCTTGTGCTAAATGAAAAGTGTGTCTGAGGGCACCTCAGGGACATGTGGCAGAGTGAATTCATTATTAACCACATCAACAAGCTCCAAACAGAAAGACGAGACGTATGAACTGATGTGTGTATTGAGACTGTTCAGCTGATAATCCTTCAAAGCAGCTGGTGAAATAATTGGAATGTCAATAACATGACGTTAGTTCAACATCTTATTTCCCTCAGACTGGGAAGGCAAGCCAATGCACTAACACACCAGATTACAAACTGGAAGGACAATTTGGTCTCCATTAAGCCTTCACCCAGTAACTGGCTTAAAAAGGTACTCATTGCAAAGTATAAAATTAAACATAAAAAAGGTTATCCTGAGCTATATTTAATGGTGCAGTTTGAAGGAGTTTTTCATTGGGTTTTCCACACTCAATGACAATGAAGCTCTTGGCAGAATCCACCAAAAAGGACGTCAAAGCTCGAGTCACATGATTGACCTGGCTGTAGTTTGCGTAGGTGAACGAATATGGCGGAATTGGACAAGCAAAAAAAATGGAGAAAGTAGTAAGACAATCTTCAAGAATAAATATCGGGGATCAAACAGGGTAGTTCGACATTCAAACACAAGACTCTTTCCTGGATGGCACAATTTCTGACCTATTTTCAGTCACTTCGGCTGTTTCCATAGATAAATAAACGCACTTGGTGGTTTGCATCCTGTCACAAATTCTCCTTACAAATTTTTAATAGGACACATTAACCTTCATTATGAGAAAAACTACTGTGGGGATTTTGTTCCTTTTTGAGGTTTTTAGACCAGCCTTCATGTCAATGAGTACCTTTAACTCTGCTCTCATGAAGGGGCCCAACACCACACACTTTGTCCACATTAAAAAACCTGCAAACATGCAGGTGATGCATTGTGGACACATGAAGTCACTTCATTTACTATCACAAGAGCAGCCAGAACATATGAACAGTTTCCATAGAAACCAGATCTTCACAACATGAGTGTAGAGTCACAGATGTACATGTCATACATCATTATAAGGTGTCCAGATTTCAAAGTGATGCCTTAGAAGAACAGCTTATCTGTAGATCTGTTGAAAAAATATCTAAAAGGGTGAACAAATAATTTATTGCTACATATTTCCAGAGATCTGTCAACTATAAAATGTAATAAATTCTGCTGAAAATATTTTTCAGTTTTATAAAAAGTGAGAACATATACTGTAGTTTTGTTTCAACTTTAGTTCGACAAGTTGTCCGCCCCAGCATTGTGTCCTACAGACTTGCCTGTATCTGTAACTTGGGAAGGTAATTATCACCTCTTGAGTATTGGAAGTGAAACACAACTACTTGGAGTAAAGCAAACACACACCAGCACCTCTTGGCACTGCTCTCCTGAGGGAGGTGGTGTGGAGATGATTCCGCTTACTGAAAACCAGCCAATCACTGCTGGCACATGCTGGTCTCCATGGTAAGGGTTGCCTGGAGCAACAAATGGCCCTGTCTAACAAATTGATGAGCACCAATGGGAGGTACACACTGGAGTTACACACTCCATCAAATGGTTTAAATGACTAACAGCCAGTGAGTGATCTCTGTTGTGGTTAAAAAGCCATGTTAGTTGCGTTCAATTCCAAAAAAAAAAAGTTGTAACCAAAACATGCCGTGCCAGTTCCACCACATCTAATAGTCAAGTGCAGTTATTTGACAAGCCTAGTGTAGCCTATCAACATCTGCTATTAGTGAATATTACTGAGGATTTAACATTGTATACATTGAATTGTACGCTGCCTTACATAACAATGTGTTTGGTGAGAAATACAACTAAGATATACATGTCAGCCAGCAGGATTTTTTCCTCTGTCCAAAGAAACTCTAATAAAGTTAATGTCTCCAACATGCTCTTACTGGTCCACATCATGATGAATGTACAAATAAAACAACCTACATGACACCTTCTACTTAAAGACCTGATGGATGTAGAATAAACAAACGGACTAAATAATTCATATTTGCTTGCCCCTTGCCTTTTCTACCTTATGGTGGCGGAGGAGTTTGTGTGCCTGAATGATCCTAGAAGTTATGCTGTCGGGGACAAGGTAGGGTCTCCCAAGGCAGATATGTCCTAGGTGACAGGCTACACAAAGAGCAGGTCACAAGACTTGTATGATCAAGCAAAAGCAAGGGGCTTGATGTTCCTTGTCTAGCTATGGGTTATCGGGCCCCCACCCTGGAGACTGTGGGAGGAGCTCATTGGCGAGCCCCTGGGGACTGGGCCTTCACCCATGGGGCCCAGTCAGGCTCAGCCCAAATGAGCTGCATGGGTTGCCTTCCTGTGGGACAACCACCTGCAGGAGGGGCCATACGGGTCAGGTGCATAGTGGTATGGGTGGCAGCCAAAGGCAGGGACTTGTTGTTCTGACCCTAGCTTATTAAAGGTGGCTCTTGGAACATGGAATGTCACCTCTCTGGTGAGGAAGGAGCCTGAGTTTGTGCATGAGGCTGAGAGGTACGACTAGATATAATCGGGCTCACCTCAACGCATGGCATCCTCCAACTCCAGAACAAGCAGCAGATGATGGATGAAGTGTCCCTTTAGTTAGTTGAATAGTGAAGCTTTTTGCACCTTCTTTATCTTTCCCTTTCCTCTAATCTATCATACAACTGTCAAAATGTGCCTTCTCTCCCTTCCTCAAAAGCTTGCATCCTTTCTGAAACACCATAAGACCAGTTTCTGACAGATTTATGACACACTAAAAGAAGATGTGTGGGAAAGTGTGCTTACAGAAGGGTGAGTGTCTAATGCCCTCAACACTTTTGCAGGCTGGCAAGTGGGAGTGCTAAGCTAACACTTCAATGAGAACAAAGCAGAGGAAGGGGGGGGGGGGGGTAAACACGCTGAGAAGCTGGCGCGTCAGTTTGTCTGCCCACAGTCAGGTGAGACAGCTTACAGCAAAGTGGTGATGGTTCCCTCCAGTTTCTCCTACTTTCACACTTGCAGCTCATTGAATTTCTGTGGTTTTGTGTGTAGCGCACAGACATTAGCTCAGTATGAGAGACAACACAACCTAGTTATGCTGAACTTAGAGCTAAAGGTAGGGTCAGGCCTATTTTTAGAACATATTCTAATTTTCTGCTCCTTTAACGCCCTTTACTTTACTCTTTTATTATCAGAGATGTCATGAGGTAACAGACTCAGGTACAAGCTTTCATACATCTTAACACATTAGCATAACACTTGGGGCTGTCTGACCTAGTTTTAACAAACCCACTTTATGTGTCACCCTTAAAGTGTGGACACTATATATATATTCCCACTACAGAATAGAAGTCATGTTGTTTTTGTTTAACCTATTTTTAGAATATTTGATTCCACGCATACAACTCAAGAGTATTTCATAAACACTCGTGGTGTGTTTTCATATGGAAGAGTTTGCTGAAATGATGACAGCTCTCCTTTTCTCTGATCTGATGGTTGGCATTGTCACGGCCATTCTGAGACGTTTATGTATCAACGAAACTTAATGAGCGTTTTTCTTCCAAATCATGCACATTGTTTGGACATTTATTGTTTTGTTACAACAATTAATTTGTGCTTGGTCTTAAATGTAGTTTCAGCCGAGCACCCCCCTCCCCCTGATCGTCTCACACACAGTCAGGAGGCTGCAGAGAGCGCAGCAGCTCATTTTGGAGGCAAGACAAAATGAGAGCACGCTTGTTCAGTGGATAATAAAAAAATTCATTTTCTTTAACCCGCTTCTCCTTTCTGGGTCATGGGGAACTGGCGTCCATCTCCAGCAGTCACTGTGTGAGAGGTCGAGGTCACCCTGGACAGGTCTCCAGTTCATCACAGGGACACAGAGACAAACGAGACAAACAACCATGCTCACTCTCACTCACACCTAGGGACAATTTTAGAGTTACCAATGAACCTAACGTGCATGTTTTTGGTCTGTGGGAGGAAAAATAGAAAAATACTACTAATAATAGAAAAATATTTTTTATAGTAATCATTTTTTTTGTCAATAACACAGTTTTGTCATTGTTTGGACCAAAATTCAAATTTGAAACTACAAATTCAGTTATTAAACACCCCAAGTAGAAACCAGGTATACTTACAGTATACAAGGTAAGAAGAAAGTGAACCATGTTTTTTTTTACTTTGGAGTTTTACATATCGGGACAGAAATCTGTGCTGTAGGTGAGAATAATGAGAAAGGGAGATGATTTTATGAAGAGATTATGCTAAAAAGTTGCCAACACGTCAGCAATCAGCTGATGTGTTTTATTTATTTAAAAAAAAAATCCTTTTTCACATCATCTTCATGACTAATTTATAGAACCCCGCCACAGTAGCTTGTAAAATATAATGTGTGTGCATTACTTACGATCTAATCCATTGACGTAGCGAATCGACACTTCACAGTGACCCCACACAGCACTGACGATGGGATACAATTTCTTGCCCTTTAGGCCCCTGAAAGCCACTCCCAGATACTGTCCGTCCACCATAAAGCTCAGTGTCCCTTCGTCCATGTCTAATATTACTGTTAGACAGTCCGGGAGAACAAATGACTCATCTGGCTCCAGGAAAGAAGGGTAAGTGGGCGCCGATGTGGAAACAGGTCTGTTCTTTCCATCATGGTAAAGTCTGTTCCGACCCAGGTCCCAGCCCCAGGACTCGGAGTCTGAACCCACCAGGGCTGTGTAGCCCACTGAGTGTAAAGGTGCTTCAGCAGTGGCCACCCCCACAATAGCATGAGTGCCTCTTTGTCTGGCTGGCCAGTGAATCCTCCATACATGGAGGCCCCTGGTGTAGCCAACCCTTCCTCGGATACAGTCTGTGCTCTGGGCAACAGGGTGTCGGTGAAACGTCAGCTTGTCATCCTCCTTGACAAAAACATTAAGGGATCGGTCGTCAGGGTTCCAGGCGTGGCGAAGTTGCATCTCAGGGCTTGCTGAGGGCATGTCTAGCAGTAGGTCTAGCCTAGTGGGCCGACAGAAATCTGGACCCCTTAGTTCACGCCGCACTGGTCGGTAGGAGGGCTCCCCATGTACATCAACTGACTTTATGCTGCCTGAGATCTTCTGGCCCATTGTTTAGTGGATCCAAGGAAGAAGGGGGCAGAGGGGAGGGAAAAGGATGGACCAAGGGTGGCAGCGAAGGGCCAGAGGGTCTTTACGTTACCTCATGAGTGCATCATAAAACTGTCTGTATTGTGTGGGAAGATGGTGCTGGACACACACAGTCTTCAGCCGAGAAGGACCACACTCCTGAAACACAAACAAACAAACATCATGATTCAATCTGCAGTTTATAAAGGTTCTCTTTCCAGCTTTCCTCAAAACAGTTTCTTTTTTTCTTATTTACTCTTTCAAATGGACCAGATGCAGCAATTTATATGTTCCTTCTGATAACTTGAAGTTTATTAAATTTGCTTCTAGTACTCCTTTATTTTCTGAACTTAAGGTTTATTTTCAAAAACAACACATTTTTTTATTAGTGTAAAAAAATTCAATAAATAAAAGCACTTTTTTGGATGTCCTGCAAAATCTGAATCTGCAGAAGAAACAAGACTGCCTCTCAGAAAACGTATCCTTCAACTAACAAACAAATATGAACCAATTAATATTTTATAAGCCTATACGAAAATTCTTAATGCTGAGCTCTAAGAGCAAGCAGACTAAAAGCCTTGAGCTACTTTCAAACTCAAGTTTAGTTTGTTTTTTCTAAATGGCCAAGCAGTTGAAAACTTGCTGCACTGCTGCACCTCCTTGTTCACTCCCACTCTGTTGTGTACGCAGTCATTCTGAGGTTCAACACAGTTTCAAAGGAAGCGACACCACAGGAGTTTTCCAGGAAAGTTAAGTAACTGGTGTTCTGGTTCTGTGTGTCTTTCTTGACAAATGAATGTCACCCTCTGCAATAATATACAGAGCTCTGTCTGCACAAGACTACGCTGCCTTTATTTCAACAAACTGTAAAATTGATGTGCTAATCTGATGGCATTTTAAACACCTGATACATTTCCATATAGTTCTATACACTTCTAATATTCTTGTCTCGTAATTCTGAAGATAGAGAGAAAGATATTGATTCGAAAATTTTGAAAATTATTATTATTATTATTATAGTTCATTCAGGGCTGTAGCCCCCGACGTTTTCTGAAAAACCCCAGATCTCAAACTGAAGGATCAGAGCAGAGGCAAAGCGGTCCGTCCAACTATCCAGAAATTCTGAAATTTAACCATTAAATGAAAAGTTCATAGCAGATCTTTTTTAACCAATGACAAGGTTTTAGGAAAACTTCTTTTCAGTCGGTTTTGTTCAATGATTGACTGAGACCACAAGAAAATGTGACAACTTGAACAATTCAGTCAGATTAAAACAGAGAGAAAGCGTGTTTGTGCATCACTTCAGCAAATACATCAGAACAAACAAGAGGTGAGTTTGTTAAAGACTTTGCAGACTTATTAGAGTAAGATATTTAGTTGCCAAAAAAATAAATAAAATTAAAGACTGTTAATTTAGGTAAAGCACTGGCAGATCAAGCCCAGTCTAAGCATGTTAAGGCTGTGTTGATGAACAAGTTCTGAAAAATAAAAATCAACAAAAATAGAATACCAGCACACCATCATAAGTGAGTCAAATAGGACAATTATAAAAATATTAAGTATATAAAGTGATAACTATGAATTGCAGTGTGAATTTTAATTTCAGCACTTCCATTTTACAAAAGGAAGGACTGTTCTTACGTTCATATAAACCACACGAGACTGTTAACAGCCATTTTTCCCCCTCATTTTCTCACACTTTCTAAGAACCACAACAAAGTTCCCATTTTTAGAAATATAATATATATATTTTCAGTCAGTTCAGGCTTTGTGTGCTGAACATTTACAAACGCTCTTAAAGATGGCAGTAACGTAATTAAGTGTCAAGAAAAATGATTCTGTCAAGATTTGAGTGAAATCTGTTGACCGTTTATGTTCTGAGCAAAAATTTAAGACAAACAATTTTAAATC
>JAOXNZ010000091.1:25532157-25576429 GCA_028566095.1 Kryptolebias brasiliensis
ATTTTTAACTGAATCACTTTAAGAGAAACAAAGCATTGTTTCAATGAGCTGTAAGGGTACCAACAAGTTTGTCTGCATTTGTAATCTGGCAGTCAGTTAAAACAGTAACATTCAGTTATGTAAGTAATAATCAATTTGTTATTACTGACCCTCAGGCTTATTTAAACATGCCTGTGAAAGTAACAGTGTGCACAACTATTTGCCAGTTTAAAACACAGTTTTGTCAAAAACAACTCAGTGTTAAACAGAATGGATAGAAAAAGCTGAGACCTCAACACATTTTTAAGGATTTTCAACAGCTGTGTGTTTTATTCAAGCAAAGGTAAAAAAAAAACAAAATGATGCAATACAAGCAAGATGTTTGAGTCAAAATTAATGGAATGTGACAGCAAATAGAGGAGAGGCAAGAAGAGGTAAAGATGAAACATGGAAGAGGAGAGATGACACAGGAAAGGTGACAGATGAGTGATGCAGGAATCCTGATAGGAAATGGAAAGTGCAGGAGAGAGGAAATCAGATGTGACATTTGAAGAGCTGGACATCATTTCAAATAGAAAGCTGAATTTAGTGGGACTATCCAGAAGCGTGTAAAGCTTGCACAAACTAAAACAAGCCCTTTCTCATTTTCCCCAAGTTTAAGGTCAGTTTCCTTACAGATTTAAAAATCACATCCAAATATAACCACTATGGTTGTTCTCAGCTCTGATTGTTTGACATGCACAGGAAAAAGACGTTGACTTGGAGGTTTATGCTGGTACCAAATGTTCTTTCCTGCTAAAATGCACCCAAAGATGCATCAACATAATGTTTAAGGGCACATTTATGCAAACTATTAAAGAAGAGACAGATATAGCACTGATATCTGAACTAGCACCAAAACAAAGCTCACATGTTTACAACAAACACCCAGACACCAGTGATATTTCACCAACATAGCTGCCATTAGTAGGAGGAATAAATTGACACTTTTCACTGGTGGTATTGTCACGATTCGCAGTCATTCTACTAACTACATTTATCAAATCTTGTTTTAGCTCATGCTCCAGAGTGAGCATTGTCATTGCTCAATAGGGACTCACAAGTGACTTAGGGGGATGTGATTGGTCGACATAACTTAATTGGCTGAACAAATCGAACGCCCCTGCAGGACCTGCACCATTAAAACTGTATTCAGATTGCTAAAGTAAAAGCTACTTATCTGTCATTACTGCAACATTTTAGTAGTGCACAAAGTAGACTGATCTGTTGTACGAGTCTTGGCTGTAACTCCTTTCTCTGAATGTTTGTAGTGTTCTTTCAACATCAGCTTTAAACTAAAAACCAGACTCAGAACACAGCTCCAACTATAGCACCCTCCATTGTTGACGATGGCGAATATCTTGCGCATAAGTGACATAAGTGGCTGTCCTGACTTTTTTCATGTTGTGAATGCTCTTTAGCTCAGTTCACACAATGCTGTTTTTTAGTGAAAACGTGATACTTCTGTTGCACTTTGGCTATTTGTTTACACAACAACCATTGGATTCTCAGACACCCAAACCTTTTGAGTCCCGGTCTCAGAGTGGAACTTTTTGTATACTCCCTGTTGCATTTCAAAGGAAGCTGCAACGTGTGAAATCGCACACATGCACCACAGATGGATGCAGTCAATAGCTGTTCTGCACAGGCACGAGCAGATCAACAACAGTAACAATGGTGGATAGCAGATTGTGCTACTCACCCTTTTCAACATTTGGCAGCAATCCAACCTCACCGTCTGTCCAAACAAACGTCCGAGTATTCATCCTTTTGGATGTAACTGCTTTCATGGACGAGACACTTGTTTCTGAACGCATGCCCATGTCAGTGCTAGTTAGTATGGCATGGCATGGAAACTACAGCGGATTCAACGGGGACAGGATTACCGTGTAAACATGCGACTTTTTCCCCAATTATCATTGGAAAATCTAACTTTTTCAGGAGGTCAAACGTGTAAACTGGGTCTTAAAGTTCTCAGCAGCAGGTTTTTTGACAGCAGTTTGTATAAGATGAAAACACTATAGATTTTAAAGTAGGCAGAGTTTGAGGAAAAATCTTTAGAGTTAAGACTCCTGAACACTGAACACTAATTGTGATTTATTATAAAATCCTTAACAGATTTTTAATCAGTTCATGCTGCACTCTTTTGTCCACTTTTCAACCCCCACCTCGTTTTCCCTTTATGCCACAGCATCTCAACAGAAATCCTTTTCTGTTGAGGACTTCTGGCACATGAAAGCACCAGTTGAGTAGCTTGTTTAATGCGTTGCTACATTTTCAAATTACAAGTGAAATGCAGGTATGGATGGTGCAACATGAGGGCATTTCTGTTGGTCCATTTTATACACTCAAGAACAAACAAGCTCAATCAGATCCATCTCACACTTGGTGATATGCAATGAAAAGGGATGTTCCCTAACATCTGTTTCCAGATGTCTGGAAACAGACAAAAGACAGAATAGGTGATTTCATGAGATTCAAGGCAGACAGAGAAAAAGTTGCAACTCAAGAAGTTGACTTTGTTTAGTTTAAGATGAACATTAAAAAGATAAACTTGGGCTTTAAGAGTTCCTGTTAAGGGGATATTCTAGCTATTTTGAAGTAGGCTGCATAGTGGAACCGTTGGGTTAAACAGTTGCCTTTCAAGAAGAACGATGGACAGACTGTTAGACTGAGTCCAATATTCTGTCTGGTTTTACAAGAAAAGCTGGTGATGCTAAACAGTAACACCTAGTGACTATTTAGAGTGACCAATTAATCCAATGCATGTTTCTGATCTATAGGAAGAATCCCAGAAGTACCTGGAGAAAACCCACACATGCATGGAGAGAAGATGCAAACTTCACTCAAAAAGTCCCAGTCAGGATTCTAACCTGCGACTTCCCGAGCATGGGTGAAGATGCATACAGAGAATGTTCACACATATATTTAGTGCCAAACTTTTGTGATTAAATCATCCAGGACAGATGATAGTGCAAAGTAGGCCTGCAATGACTGGCAACACAGTCGACTAATCAACTACAAAAAACAGATTCAGATCCAAAAGATTTTTATGGTTGACACGACTTTAAGTAAATCTTCAAACTTAGCATGTTGTGGTGCCTCCTTTTTAAATGATGTTTGTAAAGAATCATTCATATCAATTTAAACAAGGTCTCATGGTCGATTGTTGAGCCAACATCAGCAGGTTAGGTTTGCAAACGTAACTTCCATGATTTTGTGATGGTCACATTAAGTATAATGATAATTACATATTAGTTTCAGATCCACGTTTCACACATTATTATTTTAATTTGCTGTGAAATGTTATGTTACATTAATGCAGAGACATCATGGTGATATTCACAGGTGGGCAGACAGGAGGTACACCCATAGGAAGCAGAGACAAATTAAAATAATTATTAACCAATTTAAAAACTTTTGACTGATTAGTCGACTACCTAAATAATCATTGGTTACAGCCGGAGTGCCAAGTCTGAACAGGGTCTAAAAGCCTTAAGATATTTGGATATAAAAGTTTAATTTTATTACAAGTGAAATGCACATGTAATAAAGAGACCAGTGACACACGGTGAACCTAGCCAAGATGTGAATTTTTTCCTCTCCCTGTCAAAAGCTTTTGTACTTGTTTCACAGCATCACATTCCTAGTCAAAGAAACTCTCTCCTATAATGTCTTTTCTAGCATAGCCTAATCCTTAAACCTACTTGGCTCAGTTCATCAGTTTGGGTATGGTATAATTAACAGTCAAGACTGATCTGATCTCCCATAACACTGTAACACAATACAGAAAAACTAATGTGTCACACTCCCACTTCTTAGCCACTCATGTATGAAAGACCTCATTGAATATCAAAATTTGGCTACACTCATGCTCAAGAGCACAGGGTGAAGGAACAAAGGAACAGCCTAATTTTTTAACAAATACAAATTTGGACATTTTTATCATCAGTTGAAAGAAACCCTTCAGGAGTTTACCACATGTGACATTAGGAGAAGATGACTTAAAGCTATGTAGTTTGGAGCCCAAGCAAAGAAACAAATGCAACACAGATTTTCATCCTGGATATTTTTTTAACTTGCGGACACAATGATGTTTTAACTGTCAAAAAGACTTAAGAATAAGTGAGAGAGCAGCTGTGCTAAAGGAGAAACTGGAAGAAGAGCAAACAAGGGACCAAATAACAGAAATGGCATCTTACCATGAAAGCAATTCTTTGAAAAGTCAGGCGATTCTCACATAGCAATGAAAACATAATCACAGCAGCCAAGTAGAATAGTGAGAATACTGGCTTCTCAGTTCGTCATCCAAAATAAGGTCAGAACAGAGTCATCAGCCAGACGGGTGTAGGACAGGGCAAGACAAAAAAAAAGTGTTTGTCAGTAAGTCAGTGAGTTTCTGCTTATGACGCAAGGATGGGGAAAAACACACACTGGCTCCAGTTCCCAGATGAAAACACCTGCTGGAGGAAGGAGGAAGGGAAACAGAGCTTACTGTAAAGCACACTCAGTTTTACCAAAGCAGTGCAAAACCACCCACTCTCCCAGAGGCACTGACAGAGCTCCTTTAGAAGAGAAGACAGTGTGGGTGCCCACAAGCATGCGCACACGCAGTTGGCCGGTATTTACAGATTAACAGCTCATCTCCACTTGTTGACCTGGGCTATGCACACTGGGACAGTCATAAAGAGGTCTTATAGAAAGTGGCAACCTTAAAAAGTGGGCTAAATTAAACTGACCATGTCCTAAATCTAAAAAGCACATATGCTGACTGCCATGGCTCTGTATGAAAACTGACAGTTCCAAATAAAAATGGATTATATCCAACCAAACACCAATAGGAGTTCACATACTGATGTCATTCACATAGATATCAGACTGGCACCTATAAAACATACTAATGCAGATTTCATAGTCAAAGTTTGTGATAATTATCGCTCAAAGAAAGTTATCAATGAATGTACATTTACAGCTGAGTAATGTTTGGAGTAAAGCCCATTCAAGATGGCCACCCCTGCTAATATTTGGTATTTGGTAGTAGCTGTGAGTCATCCCTGACACATACTCCAAGAGCTGACTGATCTCACAGCATTTTTGTTGAAAACATTGAGATTGGAAGTATTGGAAACAAATTTTATTTTATTGAGGACACCACAGCAGTAACTTCAGTAAGGCAGTTTAAACATTGCTCAATAGTGAATCCGCAGTGAGACACATTACCAAAGCGATTTTCCAACCACTGTAAGAATATTTTTTATGTCAGTTATTCTGAATTAATCCCTTTAGGAATAAACTGACTCTTTTACAGCAGAAGGTGACACCATTGCCTATATTTCATTTAATGGCATTCTGCCAAAGCTGCAATTTTGTGTTAAAAAACAAATTTTATGTCCATTTTAAGTTCCTTCACTTTCAGATTTCAGTTTTACTCTTGAAATGTTACAGTTTCGTTTTTTGACTAGACAATTACACTGATTAACATTTTATTCCTTTTGTTTTTCTTTGAAAATAACTCATCTTGCATCTTGAAGAGTTGCACCCTATTGCACCTATGTCAAGTCAGTTTGTAGTTGAAAAAATCTTCACACAATTACTTTTATTTTTAAAATCCTGCTTTAATTTGTAGAAATGCAAGTGTAATCGCATGGCATTTTTTAAAATAATGATAATAAAAACAATCAACAGCATAAAAAGGCTGTTTTCCTTCTTCCGCTGCAGTGCTACTAAAGAGCTGACCGTGTACATAAACAAAGCTTATACAGCATTTCCTCTAGTATTATTCAAGGGGTTCCTGACAAACTACAGTGTGCTGCAGAGTGAGAGCGCACAGAGGAGGAGAGGAAGAAAAGTGTCACCACAATTATTGTTATTTCAGTTAGAAACCCTAACTGTCCATGGCTTTATTCAGTTTCGACTAAACTTTAATGCACAAATACCAGTGAATAAGCACTGATCGAGAGTCCATTAAACCTCTCCATCCATGGTGCGTCATGACGCACAGCCAGAAATCAGGGACAAGAGCACCGCAGGATGGAGGAGGCAGCTTTTACTGATGACAATTATATGATTAAAACAAGTATAATTATTTACTTTGTCAAAGAGTCTGTGTTTAACAGCAGATAGTTGATTGTGAAACAGCCGCCATGATGCGTCACAGTGATAATTAACAGTCTGTGAGAACAAACTGTGCGCTACAGTAAAGCTTCAATTTATCTGGTTCCTACAAAAACTGTGGGTTGTTTTATTATAGCTGGCTGATGTTTGTCACGCCTTTTAAATCAGGGGATTGAAAAGAGCATCTTAACCACAGGGCAAAACCTTGTTTTTTGTTGTTGTTTTTTTTGCTCTTAAATGTTATGTTTTTATTGGTCTTAAAATGATACCACAGTACAACTTTCCCATTTAGAGCCATTAAGTTGTTTTAATCAACACATGAGTTAGGATTGTTGTTTTTCTTTTATATCCCCCTTGGTTCCTTACGCAGCTGCTGACTCGTGTAGACGAGTTTAAACTAATTTTTCTCTTAAAATTATTAAAAACATTAAATAATTATTTTTAACTGCATCTTGACATTGGTCTTTTTTTATTATAAGGTTACATTTTCACAGAAATTGTTGCTAATTAAAACAAAGCACGCAGATCTTTGCTGTGCCATAAAACAACAGCGGTGTCCTACAGGTGTTGGACTGCGGACAGGACCATCACCTGACAGAAGGTTAGAGACATTGCTGCTGGAAATAACTGACTGCACACATCAGGGTGTATTACATTGTGTTGGCCTTTGAATTGTATAGTCATCAACAGGTCAAAACTCTTGAAAGGGAAACTTAAACAAGCTAAAATAAAGAAAATAAAAAAAATCTATGGCCTGATGCACTCCAATCTCTGATGGATGATATATGTGTCCTATTGCCTAACCCTAACTGACAGCTACCCTTAAAATCCACCATCAAAAATAAGTAGAATGCTCAAATATCTGTCTAGAGAATCTGGTCCATAGTCAGGGTGGATCTAGAAAAATATTCATTGGGTGGTAAGAGGGGGATAGGAAATTGCATAGACTTAGAACCCAGGCTGGGCTGGACCTTACAATGCAAAAGGGACATTGGACTCTGTTGCTTCTTTTTTCCTCCCATTTTCAAATGATGCTTTTGAGGAATGGTCTACAGCGTTTCTACTGGCTTCTTTTATTCCAGTTCTTAATCAGAGCTTGCTTTTAATTTCTAATTTTATGAAATGGTCTTTCTTTGAGCCTCTGTAATTTCACATTTCTATCTTTCTGCTTTTTATTGATCTTTTGCACTCTGTCACAATGGTTTAAATTGTTAATGTCAACGACTTTGAGTTGCTCTGTTGCTGAAATGTGCTATACCAAAAGAGCTGCCTTGCCTTTTTACTGCGTAAAGGATTGAAAAAAAACAGATCTAACTAGCATTAGCTGCTAGGTAGAACCTTTTATTTCTAACTATACAGCTAGTTTGTCTTTCTTAGTATCAGTCCTTTGATAATGACAAACAGCAACTGGTACCACGTTAACACCAGTTTCTTATACCAGTTATTATCCACTAATGTAAACAGCCAAACTAGGGACGCACTAATTGTTTGGCAGTTGATAATTTTAACAGATTTTAATCTTCTCCACCTTGACTGACAATTTTTTTAGTCAGTGAACACCACAGAAAAACACTAATTACTGCTAGCACAAGACATTATAGAAGTTGTTAGGGAGGAAAACAAAGGCCTTCAACATGTTTTTTTCTGTCTGTGCACAAAGTCCTATCTACATGTGTATTCATGGTACCCAGGGGTCGACATGTTTACAACCCAGCTTAATAAATGTCAATAATTCAAGTTACCAAACTGGAAAAGAAAAGGAATAAAGATTGTGGTGACTGACTTGTTTTATTGATGTGAAATGTATCATATTATTCAAGTGAATGATTGTTTGCAGTATGGTGGTTAGCTTTGTTAAAATCCTTATTCAAATCCTTATGAAAAGACATGGCTCCAGGGTGAAGCCCCAGTGACCAACATCCAGGTGAGGGACAATGACGAGTTTAGAATTTTATAAAAATGAATAAATATATCTGTACTATAATTGGATTAAACTAACTGTAGTTGGACTTGTTTTGGACTGAATTTAATAGCATGTAATTAGATTCTGACTTTTAATTGCTTTGTTTAGTGCTGTGAAATGACTTCTGTTGTGAACTGGTGCTACAGAAATAAACTGAATTGCACTGAACATGGTTAGGTTGAGTACTGATATGTCATATTTCTTTTCATGACATTCAATACAAATTGAAAGGATCTATTGTTTTAATCTAAACAATTTGAAGGCATATGTAATATTGTAAGTCACCTCTGTGTTATGCTGAAGTGGGCCATCACAAGTAGGTTATTCAAATAAGTTTCTACAGGATAAAACTGTAGCCAGAACCTGTGGTGAATATCAGCTGCTTTTAACTTAGAACCTTTTGGAAAAATCAAGCAGGAACCTTGGCTTAAGTTTACTGACCATTCAGGTAAATCCAAACCAGCCTGACCATGTTTTATACATGGTGATCATTACCACAAGCTGTCAAAGGGGAAAAGGTAGCAATAATGTTTTTTAACCCATGTTTGTATGCATGTGTCTCTTTGTTAGCAAAATAATTCAAGAACAAGACGAGAGATTCTAATGAAACTCTCAAAGTGATCATTAGATATACATCTACAAACTTTTGAAGTCAATCCAATTCAAGATGACCGACAACAGCTTATTAACCTTAGCTCAGCAGATATTGAGCTAAAATTTGATATGGTAGCAGTTGAGAGTCATTGACAACACATACTTTAAGGATTACATTAATTGTGATCTTATGCTCAAAGTTGAACCAAAACAGCTATAACTTCATAATTTCTCAACATACTGATGATTTTAGCTTAAAACTCTGGCACAAAAGGTTTTCCCCAAACCCTAAAGGAATACTAGTTCTTTAGTTTTAAATAAGTTTTTACATCAACAATCAATTCTTATCAACAGTGTCAAATATAAAATCACAAAAAAATAAATCTTATTAATTGAAAAAAAGATGTAAATATTGGATCCAGCTAAAATTCAGGCCATGATTATGCAAATCAAAAGGAGTGGACAATGACAAAAAGATGAAAATAAAAAAAAGGGGATGCCTTACTCTTGTAAATATTAATACGCCTGAAGCAATCTTTATGTTCATACAATTTTAGGACAACTTGTCATCAAACCTTAAAAGACAGTGGGTGGTTTTGAAGGTATACTGGTGATGCTACAAGTCTAGCGCTGCTATGGAACAATTTATTAACAGGTTCTGCTTTGTTAAGGCCACAACCACACTGACGTTAAAGAAAAAAGCACAATAGACATTTGGAGAATACACAAAGCTTCTGCAGCAAGGTAATGGCAGCCTATCCACAACGAGAAGTAAGATTGGGCACAAGATCCCTGTGATTGTGACAAGGACATAGAAACAACCCAGCGCAGACGTGTAACCTATGGTTGTGGCGTTGTGCTCACCGTCTTGTGCAAGCTGCATCCAGACGTGATCCAAGAGAGTGGTGCAAGGGCATGTATACAGAAGGTGCTGAGGGTGCAGGTCAGCATCTTGACAACATGGAAAATAGGAAAAACTCGTTTGGCAGGTACTAAGAGAGTAGCGTCATGACTTTATGCAGAGGGAAGTTTACCAAGTTTGCTGTGATCGAGTCATGTTCTAACAGGCTGTGAACGTCATGGAGAGCCTTACAGGGTCATCAAAGTGACTATAGAGTTAAGTTTTATTACTCAACAACACAACTCTCGTTAATGCAATTTATCAACATTTTCTTATATAAAAGAAGAAAACACAAGGACTTTTTCTTTTACACTACGGACTAAAAGAATAGTGAAGCAGCAAACAGTGCAAACGTCAAACATCCACATTTGGTTCTAATTTGTATATTTTGTAAACAAAGGTATCATGAGAATGCAAAGATTAGCTGAAGCACATCTCAGACCAACTAAATAAAAGAGTTCTTACTTTATCACTGCAGTCAATTGTACATACATATGTCCGCGAGTAGTCCATTATTTTCCAATGGGAAACACTGTCAACTGTAATAGGTGTCGGGCTTTTTGTCAGACACATACACTACAGTCACACTGTAGGTCCTGATGTTCAATTCTGATTTTTTGTCAGATTCATTTTTTTTGCTGTGTTTATTCATATTATAATTGAAATGTGACCGTCATTGGACTCCAGTGTGAACAGTCTATGGTCCTGAAGTGACCTGAATGTGCAGAAGAAGACACGACATCCCACGCAGCTCACTGTGTTAACGGAAGTAAATACGGATGCTATATATGTTAGGTTATGTGTAGCAATTCTAAAGTTGTTGCGCAATCAGAGCACACAAAATTATCATCTGTCATCATTTGATCTTGCTGCTTCCTGTCTACTCCAGTGCAGAGTAGCTGAAGACATGTGGAGTTCCAAGCTTCAAAATGCATGACGTTGGTATCGATACTATTAGTATTTGGATCGATCTGCATATCTTCAAAATGCGTAAATGCTGGATGAAATGCAACATGACCATTCAGACTGAAGTTGCTTTGAAAAACACAGAATATGTATCCGATTTAGTACCTCATATGAAGGTGACCTGGGTCGGATTTAAAAAAGAAAAATCAGATATGGGCACTGTTGTTCACTGCAGACGGAAAATGCCCATATCATATGATATATATAAAAATTGAGTTTATGTCAAAACTCAATTTTTTTTAAGCCACCATTGCTATTACAGACCAAACTCATGAAGTCCTCAAGTTTTTGTGTGTCACTTTTAACTCACTCTGCACTTAAACTGAGCCTCTGACAGCATTTTCTGAATGCAAAAAAACTTCACACCAGCAAAATGATATACTTATTTATTATTATAGTCTACATCAAATTAAGCTAAAAATAAAAACACGTATATTAGAAACAAGGCAGAAAAGTGAAATACGGTTACCTTTGTTAAAATCTACAAACCGAACCTGTTTAGCCTCCTAAAAATCACAAAACATTTGATCAAAGTTGAGCGATTCAACGCTGCATTTTTCCAATAAGGTGCACACAAAATCCAAAAGCTGTACAGGGTGTTTCAAAATATACAGAGAAGTTTCAAAAATCACTTTTTAAGCATGGTGCATCTCTTAAATTGACAGGCAAAAAAGCCAAAACAAAAACATGCACATTCGACTGATCACTCCAAGATTCTGTGTGGCTGGAGGAGACAGCAGGCTGGCTTCTCCCCACCCAACACAAACAGCTCTGTTATCAAGACCGTAAGCTGCTGTAGAAGAAGAAAACTGAAGTCATCATAATCTGAACAACAAACATTCATCAGCATATAAATCTATCCACAAGAGAAGCACGACATACCGTACTTTCACAGGCCAATTTATCACTTGCACAGTAGGGCTGCTGCAAACAGTCTGATTAATCGATGTCAATTTTGAGAATTTATCTACATCAATATTTTTAGTCGACACAATTTTAATGACTTTTTCTTTAATTTATTAAACATGTCAAGTGAAACAATCCTTTCTCCACACCACTAGTATGTGCTGCATACGTCAGTCGACTTCATGTTGGCTCTGTCTGACCCACAGTTATAAACTGTGATGACAGACAAAGCAGAGTCCGTGGCTGCTGCAGTTTCAGAACGGGCTGGGTTTTAAAGTTGTGCCCATTTTAAACCATTAAAATAAACACACTATTGCTTAGTCCTTTATTTAACAGCTTCACATGTTGAGCATCTGTTGTGTAACCAGTATGGCTATTTACCATTGTATTATCCACTCCTGGTTAATGGGACAATTAGTTTGCAGTAACTAAGGCACAAACCCAATTTGGTTTGCAAACAATTTGCGTTGCAATTTAGCATGCTCCCAGGAGGAGGCCAGATGATTTTCCCCCCATCAGTCAAGAGGGTGGCAAATACAGATAACTGCAGCTTTTAATAATTTGACATTTTTAATGAGGGCTTGAGGGAAGAGGGAGTAAACCATTTATCAAGCAGAAAACCTCAGGAGGGAAAAAAAAGCCGACTGTCATTTCCGACCTTGTGCATGTCAATCCAAACAGTCTCAAGTGACTGACTGAGGTATGACTCACTTCAGTATGGATTTAGGCTGAAAGAGCAGCCATTCAATATTGCAACAAACAAGAATACAAGATGTTTATTTATAGTGAAGATGGATAATATCAGGAACAATAAGGTCCACTGACTCCCTTGTAATGCTGGGTATAAAATTGACTACTAAAAAAAAGGTATTTTGTTCATAAATACTGTTGAACAACTTTAATATAGTGCTTATAAATTAGAACAAAATTCATTCATGTCCAGAAGGGGCATTTGCCTCAATGACAAAATCCATTGACCGCAGTCATAACTTCAATATCAACAAGCAGAAACAAAACGATCTGCTAATCTG
Source organism: Kryptolebias brasiliensis (assembly GCA_028566095.1). Classification (NCBI taxonomy): domain Eukaryota; kingdom Metazoa; phylum Chordata; class Actinopteri; order Cyprinodontiformes; family Rivulidae; genus Kryptolebias; species Kryptolebias brasiliensis. The sequence continues at coordinate 25,544,651 of JAOXNZ010000091.1, forward strand.
ATGTTGTGTTTGACCTCATTATGACAGGACATGTGGGTAAGACTAATGTTTGTGCTGATATTTAGTCAGACAAGTTCCCTCTGTGTCCTTATATGAAGAACATTAGTGGGAATTTAAAAATATATAAAAGACATGTTGTTCCCAGAACCTGGTTTCTGCAGGACATAGAGGGGAGAGGTGGCTTAATCTATTGAAGGATTTTACTTCAATAATTTGACAAAAAACATCTGTTTGTGCTTGAAAACAACTTGAAACTTTCTGCATGTGGACCACAGACTTCCTCTGAAGACAAGGAGTTTAACTGGGCTGCATGTTAGGTGCCATGTTATTCAAGCAGCTAAATTAGTACAATTTGCCACGTGAGAGCTTGTGTCTTCATTAGCCACAAGGAAAATAAATAAATCATTAGCCACGGTCAAACATGGGATGTATTTACTACAATTAGCAGCCCTGCTCTGCTAGTGGACTTGGGTAAGTTTTAATTAAAACCCAAAACACATCATTGAAAGTAGATGGTTAACAAGATAATTGTTTAAAAAACAAATCAGTTTTTGTTGCTTTCTTTTTTATTTCTGTCCTAGAGCTGTAAAAAAAAAAAAAAAGTCAAGTCTCAAAACACTCTTAACTCGCTTGTTCTGTGAGTCAGCAGCAAAACAGTAGGCCACGTAAAATCTACTTTATATATCTAAATGACTGCCACTGGAAGAAATCTCCAAGCCAAAATTCCAAACAAATGCAAATATTTGCTTTTTATGCAAACTCCAAGCAGAATACAGTAAGTCTCCTCTGATACTTTAAGTGTTTTTTTCTAAAACTGTATTGAGACAGGACCGACACCTTGCACAGGAATCAGCAGGCAGGGAAGACGTTGAACGTCACAGGTGCAACAAGATCCCAGTGGTGCATCTTTGACCACACAGGAAAACTCAATTATTCATGTCTACACAGCACGGCTAAACAATGGCTCAGCTGATGGGATCATTGAAATGAGAGGAAAGAGCTCTGAATGGTTCACGTTACAGCGAGATAACAGGAAGAAGCGTTCCCGGTGTCTGAATACCCAAAACAAAAAGCTACAAACTCATTTTCCAAATGTATCCAGAACTGCTTTGTACCCTGTGGAGGGTTTCAGGCAGGTTAGAGTGTGAACCACCAAACAAGGAGAAAGAGGTGAAACATCCTCTCAAAATGACCAGTCTATCGATAAAAGGACTGAGAAATGGTGTCTATATTTCTACATTTAGACCAAGGACATCTAAACTGTGATGACATCTGTAAACTTGGAAGTGTTGATTAATTAAGCTGTCAGCATTCTTATAATCTAATCTGGATCGTCGAGACGGTGGACACTGGGGAAGGGGATGATCTGATGTTAAAATTAAAATGTTTAATAGGAAAAATGTTAGTACATGTGGATAAATCCCTTGTCGTGTTGTTAACTTTAACTTTTTATTAGAAAGAGAAAATGAGAAAAGAAAAGGTTACACAATAAATGGAGTTTAACGCTACAGTAATCTTTATTCGTTTTTATGCCATAATAGTATAATCTTAATTTCAGTCATTTGTAGAATAAACTGGTTCCGCTGCAGGTGGCACAGCGGTGAAGTGGTTAGAGCTGTCGCCTCCCATCAAGATCGCATCCCGGCCTGGGGCCTTTCTGGGTGGAGTTTACATGTTCTCCCTGTACACTTGGGTTTACTCCGGTTTCCTCCCACAGACCAAAAACATGCATGTTAGGTTCATTGGGGTAACTCTTAAAAAAATTGTCCCTAGGTGAGAGTGTGAATGGTTGTCTCATTTGTCTTTATGTCGCCTTGTCCATGGTGTCCCCCGCCTCTCACACAGTGACTGCTGGAGATAGGCACCAGTTCCCCGTGACCCAGAATGGAACAAGCGGGTGATGGATGGATGGACGGGTTCTGCTGCAAAAATCATCACGCTATTTGATCAAACTGGTTCTCACAAAATCCATCTGAGATACTGAAGACCAAAGCCCTTTGCACACATTAGTTAGGCCTTACTGGCACCAAAAAGATGTCCTTGAGCAGCACTGCTGTTTACTTTCAGATATTCACAATGACCAAGCAGATTTGCCACATTACCAGACTCTTGCAAAGAAATCCCATTCATGCACAAGACACTTTCAGGGTTCAGCATCTTGTCTGAGAAGCTTGATAAATCCAGGATTGAAGCAGCAAATTTCTAAACTTTAGGAATTATACCCCCTGAGCTTGAACTGCCCACACACACAAAAAAGGACTCCATGCAACTGATAACAGCTTACACCAATGCTGGGTGTCCTGAACAGATTTACATGTGAATAAATATGGAGCACAAATTGGGTGCACTTCATTACTGTGCTCCCACTAACCCCCATATAGGTTTGATGACACTAAGGTTGCTTTCAGGCCACCATTTCAAACTGCACATTGGGTCATGTGAGCTGAGGTGTCCTGTTGTAGTTGTGCATGTGGATCCTGCCCTCACACTGACCCACTGGTTTGGGCTCATTGTTTTGCATGACTTGTTGTTACGACAGGAACAAAAGAATTCGACTATCTACCCACTTTATTGGACCCGTAAAGAGGGTTGATAGGCAAATTCTGTTGCAGCACAAGTTGTTGCTCAACACATGCAAGTGGATTGCATTATTAACTACATCTCAGTAGGAGCTCTGTGTCACTGCCTTCAAAGCTGGAAATTACAGCATTATGCAAATCTACATTGAGTACCGAGGGGAGAATAAATCGTTGGGAGTCATTTTCATTCAAAGTAGTTTGTAGCTCAGAGCAGCAAAGCCTCAATGTACGAGTATAGAAGCGTGGGCGGAAGGTTCTTCCACGAGAAGCACTTGCGCGCCACATCACTCTCAGATTGCAAAGATATAACTAACCCCATAACTAGGGTTTCTGCTTAGCATTTCCCTGGGAAGAAACATTTATTATCTGCTAAAGAGTGTGAACAGAATCTAGCTCACAGCAGAGATAGGCATCAACGGCTGATAACCCTATTCTGTTTCACTCACATCTGCAGAATATAACGAGCAGAACTGACTTTGAATGGTTCGGTGTACAAATCCCCAGAAAATTTGAACACCGTGTGAAATGTAAAAAACAATCAGAATTCAGTGATTTACAAATTATCAATAAAAAACTGTTTGACTCAGTAGATTTTAGCTCAATATCTGTGAAACTGACTGAATTTAAAATTTACGTTTTTTGTGTTTGCTAAGGTTATTTAGCTGTGGTGGCCATCTTGTATTAGGATAACTCCAAACGGTAATTAGTTGGAGATGTTCATCCAAGTTTGATTAAAATCTATCTAGTGATTCATGATATATTTTGCCAACAAACAAAATCTTGACTAACAATCAGTGCCAATGTTTCAGCTGATTGTGCGATCAGTTAGCGACTGAAATACAAAGTTTATCTCTCTATATCTGTAAAACTGACTCAGGTGCAGCCATTTAGGGTCAGTTTTTGGTGACATGGTGTACATGCATATTCAGTGATTACTTTTTCAATCACTGTTCTTCTGGCAGGTGACAGATAGGCCTCATTGCTGCAGAGGAGAAAACTCACAAATGAGCTTACATACCCTCTCAAAAATGACAAGACTATCAATGAAATGACTGACAAACGGTGTCTATAATTCTACATTTTGGCCCACAACAATCAAAAACCTGGAGGGACAATCCAGCCCTACATTTTGGCTATGTTAGTTTTAGGTCACATCATCCAACTCAAGTTTGTGATAAACTTATACTAAATCATAGTAAAATTTGAAATTGTTTTGTTCAACTATTGTATTTTTAACTCTCTTCTTTGCTCTCTGTTGGGTTTTTTTATGTTCTACAGTCATTGTGGTGAAATCAATTGCTGTCTGCCTCCTGTCGAATGAAGTTTACTTTTAATTAATCGTGCCGTCACCTACACAAGCAAAACTTTCAGCTTTTTGAAAAATTGCCTACAGTTCCAGTTGTCTTTTTTAAACTGCCACAATCCTTCACTCCTTGGAGAGACGAGAGGCACCAACATAACTACATGCAACTATAAATGAGCCCACAGGACCTATGATACTATAAAGCTGTCAAAATGGCCCATCTGCTAGCCAGTGACACAGGTGACTGCAGAGGGAAATGCTGCTCTTCTGTCAACCCCGGGAGGACAGAGAAATTTGTTGTTTCACACACACAATTTAGTCACTGTACCAAAGTCTCATAGAAAAATGACTTCCCATCAGCGACACTAGCACGAAGGACTGTAAACCGCCTTGACGAGCAACAAAACAAAGGGAAGTTATTTAAGAGCAGCTTGATGTAGTGAGAGGCCCTGAAGTGATTCGATTCTCTCAGACGACATAAACACGAAGGCACAACTGACCTTTTAAACTGGCCTGCTGTCCCTTAAAGCCCAGGCCAGGCCCCGCTCAGCACTGGATTGCTCTTAATGGGATTTCACAACATTAACATTCTACTGAGTCAGCATCAGGCACGATGGCTGCAGTCCCACATGCGCTGAAAACAGCCTAGGCTCTGATTATACATCTCTGCTGCTGTATTTGTGTTTGTTTAAGTAGGTGTGAGACGCAGAATAATGACTAAATACTTACACTATTTTGAGATATCAGATAAGCAATATTGGCTTCAGCAAACTAACAGAAGACACACTGATTACATCTACGTTAATATTAATTGAAGGGTTACTTGATTGCACAAAACACAGTAAGACTAAGAGTTAAAGTGGATGTGATCACCTGGTATCACAGTTCTCTATTTTGAACAGTGGGTGTTATAAAGAACAGCAGAGTTTCTTATTGCTAGTTCTGTAGCACTCACAAGAATAAACTAATGCTATCTAATCTAGACTTGATGACTGCATGTTCACTTGCCGTCCGACTATTCCAAAGCAATTAAAGTCTAAAAGAAGTTGCTGTTTCAATGAGATGAGTATTTATATTAGATTTGCCGGGAAGTGCCAAAGGTATTATTACTGAATCTTTTAGTCACAATTGACCATGTGGGGACATCTCAGTAATGACTTCTCAGTTAAACACAATTCAAACCCCCAAGAGCTGGAAATGGTAATTACTGTGTGTTGAGAGCAGTTGATTAACATTTAATAACATTTGTCATACTGATCAGAATGGAGCTAATCAGATAAGAAGTTCATGTTTATTACATGATCCATAACTGAAAATAAGCCCAACAATTACAACTGTCAGCCTAGCAAACACATCAGCCAGGTATGTTCTCCATCGCACCATCTGCTGCTGGTCCACCCACACAATCCTTCATCACACTTGATCTGAACAGTAGGCTGCCAGTGCCCAGCAGGCCAAAGCAGATGGTGTGGGCAAAGACAAAACACTTAGTCTTGACTAGCGGGAGAACTAGAGTCAAATGGTTACTGAAAGAAAAGAATTAGTGTCATGCTTGTCTAGTTTTTTTAAAACACATTAAAGCAAATTGTGCATGCATCTACAGTCCTAACACTAAAGTCTTTCACTTTTCCTCAACTAGCGTTGCCAACTTCCAGAAATTGAAATAGGAAACACCGAGTGGACAGAGTGGCTGTTAGAGGAATTAAAAACTAAAACCAAGAACCAGGGTCAGTTTTGCTACTTTTAGCTTTTTGCTAGCTAGCCTTTTGCTACTCTTAGCTACCATTTTGCTCCTTTAACCTCCTAGGACCTGGCGTCCACATATGTGGACATCACATTTTGCTCAGCATTCCTTGATTCACATCAAGTCCCAATCAGCCCAAATAGCAAAGAGAAATTAAAAATGCATGCCATGTAGGAGTTCAGGTCCTAGGAGGTTAAGTCAACCTTTTGTTACATTTACCTTTTAGCTAGCATCTTGCTCATTTTAGCTACCATTTTGTTACACTTAGCTTTTAGCTAGCATCTTGCTTATTTTCACTGGCATTTTGATACTTGTCCTTGCGTCTTGCTAATTCTAGCCAGCATCTTGCTAATTTCAGCTACCATTTGGCTCCTTTTATTTAGCTGTTACTACATTTAGCTTTTAGCTGGCATTTTGCTTTTTTTATCTTTTAGCTAGTAAATTATGGTGCTCTGCTTCTTTTAGTTTGGATAACTCAGTTTCAGCTCCTTCAGCAGTTAATCAGCCCTCGCACTGAGTTTTCACAGAAATGTAATTTCAATGGTTTGTGTCTGTTTTTTTTTTTTCCTGCACTCAGCGAGGGTGGACGCTTTCTTCTTCTCTCTTCGGATTGGCTGTTTTCTGGTGTATCGTGAAATCCGGAAGACGCAGGCAGCTTCTTAAATCGTAGCTTAGCTTTAGCTTATAATATCTTAGTTTGGTTTTCCTCAGTTTATTTTAGTATGACTTAGTCAATTGTATCCTCCCTTTGCTTGCTTAAACTTTTTTAGTTTGCTTGGCTTAGCTTATTTAGTATGACTTGTTTTAGATAACTTTAGCTTAGCTGTTTCTATCCTCTGTTCCTTAGTTGGCCTTTTACTCAAATGTTTTAACCCTTAGCCGGCCTCCTGGTACCATTAGTTTAGTTCATTTACTCTGTACTTTTGTGTCTTATTTGGGTTATCTTTGCTCGTGTTTTAGATAAGTTTAGTTTAGCTTGTTATATTGTTGTGTGTGTTCATGATGACTCTGTATTTTTGTGTTTTAATGACGTACAGCACTTTGAACCACCTTGTTGCTGAAAAGTGCTATATAAATAAATTTGACTCGTCTGAAACCTGCTGTCACTTTAAATTAAAAGTTGTCCAATTTAACAGACAAGAAGCAGCTTAAACAACAAGGTTTTTACTAACCTGTGTTCAACATTGTTCCCTGCAGAAAAAAACCACGAGTCTTTATGATTAGACAAAATCAGCCCCAATTTCATTTATCATCTATAAACAAATTTGCACTTGCTCTTTAAAATAAAAAACAAATTCCGTGTTCCTTATCGACCTAGCGAGGAACATGTCTTTTTAGCTTCAAATACTGACTATTCCTTATTTAAATGAGGCAATTTGCAACCCTACCCTAAACCCACAATTCATTTAAATAAAAGTCAAGATAAGGGTGTTTTCACACAGAAGGTAGACATTCCCAAATCTCATGTTTCTTCATGAAAGAAAGAAAACAGCAATTAACTTTGCATAACTTTACACGGCTTGATTGGCTGTATGCGTCTCTGTCTTCTGAAGATTTATACATCATTTTGGGGCCACGAAACAAACTAAAGCCACATAAAACGGACTCATAAAAAGTTCTGTTTCGCCGGTCTTTGCTGTTCAAGAGGTTTTAAATGAATAAAGTGGCTGTTCGAATAAAATAAAACTAAAAATGCGGAGTGAAAACTACACAGACACACATTAGACTTGTGGAAAAAGCCGCACAGATCTGGCGCCCTGAGGTAAAAATTCACGGTTGGGCGACAAAAAGAATTTCTCCGGTGCGTTCACTGCCCCTCGGGAAAAAGTTAACTTTGAAAAGTTTTCTGCTTTCCGTAGAGCAAAGCCACAAGTTACTAGAGGTTATGTCACTTTTATGGCTACTTTTGTAATTCACACATTCACTGTTTAACCGGTGAAACACAAACTTACCATACGCAGCCCTCGAACGAGTACATCCAGGGAAGGTTTCGGGAAAACCCAGCCGACCTGACAAAAAAAAAAAAAAAAAAGAAAAACCTCTCACGACTTGGTTCGTCTCTCCTCGAGGAAACCCACCGCTCGAAATAAACACGCAGTGACGCGTGATACTTCGGGGAGATAAATAATGGTGGAAAAGAGTAAAAGACGAGGCTGGTATTTGTCTGTGCTGAGTATGGGGGGGTGAAAGTGAAAGGACACCGAGGAAGGAACGGGCGGCTTTCCTCCTTTGTTCGTCCTGAACGCAGCCTGCGCCGTGGATATATTCTCACCGTTCGTGGGTCCCTGACAGCCGCTGATTGGCTGGACGGCCGGGATCAAGAAAAGGTGATTGACGTCAAGTTAGCCAGAACACCGGCGCTACTTCCGGTCAAAACATTTGCAAAAATATAACTTTCATTATGAAATGATATTTTACAGATAAAGCTTTGGCATACAATGCGCGGATATTTAGACATATCGCGAAATTCTTGTTGATATTAAACTACCGAGCATTCCTTGAAGGAAGGCATATCTGCAGCTAATTCAAGATGGCTGCCATAGCCACATCTACCAAGTTGTGTTAACGCTCAAAGAATGTGTTGAGGATGACTCTCTGTTACTGGCTTACAAACATTACCTCACTGTCAGTAATTTAGAGTAAATTATAACCATTTTTTGTATTGGCAAAGGCAGCCATCTTGAAATAGGTTGACCCCAAATGTCAATCAGCTGTAGAGGTACATCCACTGATTACTTTCTGAACCAGTTTAATTAAAACCCGCCAATTGGTTCATGAGCTAATTTTGCTATCAGACAGACAGTGTTGACTGTAACAGCTAATGGGAAGCGCAGTGGTTAGCGCTGTATGCGCTGAGGATTACTCTCAGCTACTACCAGACCAAGTTTTAGCTCAACATCTGTAAAACCGACTAGAGTAACAACCATTTTTTTGCTGGCTAATGTTGATTAGCTGTGGTGGCCATCTGTAATTGAGGTAAATCCAAAATGTAAACAGCTGGAGATGTATTTGATTACTTTCTAAGAGTTTTGTTAAAAGCGGTCTTGAGATTCATGAGACATTTTGCTCACAATGGGGGGTAAGTTAATCAGCTGTAGACATTTATCCAATGATTACCTTCTGACGGTTTCATTCAGATCCATCTACTAGTTTGGGAGATTTTACGCTAACAATACAGACATGCAAACATCATCACTCTGCTTTCAGATTTGGTGGCAGGTGATAACAATGGATATTTTAGGCACTTCTTGTTGTCTAAAGTTTTTTATAAACGTGGTCGTTTTTATGCTTTTAGTTTGTAGGTACCATTACTCCATTTCCTGTTAAATTCTGTTGCGTTTTCTTCAGATTGGTGCAGGGTGGAGGCATTCATGCCTAACATACTTTTATTCTGAGCATAATCACTATCTGCCTGATACTTTTGAAATTCATACAGACTCACTTGAGGAATGAGGGGGTTTTTTTTCATAATTTTTTTTGATGCTATGGTTTAAAAATAAAACTGTTTTGACTGGAATAATGGCCTAAAAAGAGAGTGTGAGCAGTTTGTTTTGTGTATTAAACCCAAACAAATGACTTTATTTGTAACATCTAATCTCACTAAGGCCAGAACAACTAGACCATCTGACTTTTAGGACATAAACTCATTTCTTTGCTTTAGCACGCAATCCTGTTTTTACCGTAACCACCATGACCCCACCTGCAGTACAATGTAAACAATTCCTTAGTTAAACACTGAGGCTTATCTAACATTTAAACAATTAAAGACCTAGCACTCCTTACAGGAATTCATATCGCCTTTCATGCCAGAGATTTCAGCTAAAATCATCTTATGATAAGAAGGGACAGTTATAGTTGTTTGGTCAAACCTTGTAAATGGCATTATGTGGAATCTCCTGCAATATTGTGAGATCTTGAGAGACATGATAGCACTCATAGAATGTGTTGAGGATGACTCTTAGCTACTACCACACCACATTTTAGCTCAATATCTGTAAAATTGGATGAGCTATAGCCATTTTTTGTTTGCTAAGGTTGTTTAGCTGTGGCCGTCCTGAATGGTGTTGACTCCAAAAGTTAATTAGTTATTGATGTACAGCCAATGAGTACTTTCTAGTCGTTTAATTAAAATCTGTCCTCTGGTTTAAATGATATTTTGCTAACACTACAGACAAACACACATATAGGCGTGATAATGCATTTTCACAAGCAGCTTCCATACCATTTCTTAGTTCTGTTTTTAGTATTTCAGTCCAAATACAGTCTTCTGTTCCGCATCTGTAAGACTGTCAGATACAGAGAAAAAAAACAAGCAACCAGGCTTAGTCAGTAATAAAAGGCCTGGATGAAATTAGTTTCACTGTGAAACTTAGACTGATATTTCCCAGTTTAGCCGGTGTTAAATCAATTCAAGAAGACCCAAAGAATGGTATTAAACACTGCAGGCATCGCATGCCTGTCAGCTTGATGTAGAAAAGTGATCTTCCTTGCCATTCTCCAGTGAGTCACTGAGGGAATAGTTCGACATTTTTGATAAACACCCTTTCCCTTCTTACCGAGAGTTACTTGAGAAGATCAATACCACTCTCATTTCTGCCCATTAAATGTGAAGCTGCAGCCAAGAGATGGTTGGCTTAAGAATGGAAAACGGAGGGGATATACCTTTCTATCAGGCTGTCACTGGAAGCAGTAAAACATTTGTTACTAAGTTAGAGAGCTGATCTCAGAGAGACAGAGACAGCTTCAGCTGAACATGACTCATAGCTCCCATGCTGTGTGTGTGTGTGCACGCAGTGAGTTTATGGTGTTGTGTAAGGGCAAGCTTTGTGCATATCTGTCATCTGTGAATGAGGTTCTGACACGTGTGGGATAGCGTGTGTGTGCCTGCCTGCTTTTCAGTGCTGACTTCAGACAAACCTGCCTCGGCTGTTCTTCCCAGCCCGCACGAATCTTACCCCGAGTCCTGGGAGAGACTCCTTGCATCCGATGTTTTCATTCTCCGTCTTTCACTACGTCTTCTCTTTCACTACCCCCTAGATATGCTCCTTATCTTTCTCCCAGCATGACTCTGTTTGTCTGTTCCTTCACTGTTTTTACATGTCACGTCTTATTTTTTTCCCCTCCCTGCCCTTGTTATAAAGTGGGTTATAAGAAAACGCTGTCAGTAAAGTAGAATCACAGAATCACTATGGGGACTGATGCTTGTTAGAGCATATAGGGGAGTGACTTGTCTTGACTTTGTTGGACTTCTGTTCATTTTGCATATGAAGCAATGTGAGCGTGCAGTCATGACAAAAAGGAAGAAAAACGACACCTTGCTTCAATTCCATGACTTCCTGTTTTAAGATATGACAAAAAGAATCATCTGCTCCTCACCAGTAATAAATACAATACTAAAGAGAAAATATGTCAGCAGCAATCTTGGAGGCATAACTGTTGGTGTCCATCAGTCTGGCAAGATTTTAAAGTGATTTCCGAACCATTTGGTTCTTCAGTGAGAAAGACTGTTCACATGTAGAAAACATCCATCCGTCCCTCCATCCATCAGTCCTCTTCCACTTACCCATGTTTGGATTGCAGAGGTATCAGGTCCTAGAGGGAAACTCTGACATTCCTCTTCCCTGTAACATTGTCCCCCTTTGGGGAAATCTCAAGGTGTTCCCAAGCCAGAGTGGAGACTGTAGTATTAAGGAACCCTCCCCCATGACCTTTGACCTACCTTCATCTTTCAGCAACTGTTCTGTCTAAATAAAATCTTTCTGCCCTGACTGATTCTTGGTATGGTCTTTGATAAGACCATCAAGGCTTTCAGACTCTAGGGCATCTAAATAGTAGAGATAGAATGTTTTTATGCTTCTTCTAAGACTCATAAAAACATGATTTATGCAGAGATACAATTTGCTCATTTAATTGTGAAATCTTTTCAAATGTAGAAAATGAATGTTGATAGTTTTGTGTGTATTTATCTTGTAAGAAATTAGCCAAATGGTTTCGCAAACTTTATTGCTTTTGTGTTGCAGGAGACAAGATGGTGATCCAGAACTTTTGAACAGGAAAAGATAAGAGACAACATGCAAACTCCAGAGACAACAAACTCCAGAGACAACAAACTCCAGACATCCAACATGTAAACTCAACATAGAAAAGCTCAAACCAGGATTGCTAACCACCACTGTGCAGCTACTTCCATCAGCCTGTTAAAGTTTTTGACAGTACAATTAGAAAAGAACTCAACAATCATGGCTTGCCAGGAGAAAAAAGCCTCTTCTCACAAAAAGCAAAATGGCAGCAGATCAGCATAACACTAGAGGAGATCAAGAAGATGAGGGCTGCCTTTGTTGTCATTTTAGCATACTGCAATGTCATCAGTGAGAGTGACAGTTCTTCCTCCTGCTGAGCCACAGAGGAAAAGTTTTATGAATAACATTTTCATTCCAAAGATGAGACTTTGGAATTATTAAGCTTACAGTCAGTGAAACTTGGACTTATGTATGATAAGTTGTGCTTCACAGGTCAACCATTTGCTATATGCTCATTTGCCTCAACGTATCCACCAGCTGGACACTTTCTATCAGGAAATGGGGATTATCCATGCTGCAGCATCTTGTTGCTATTAAGAAACCATATTGCTAGCCTGTGGAAAAAAGCGTGCTCTCCTTGTCTCATTACACACACACACACAGAGGAGACAGAAAATTACTGTGTAAATGCTGATTTAGTTCTCACACTGTTGTTTCTATTTTTTTTTCATGTTATTTTGCTATCTAACTGCTTCTGCAAACTTTGTGCTATTTTATTCATGTATATATTAACACATTCAGCTCATTTTGCAGATGAGTGCTACCTATGAGTGTTTGGTTCATGTAACTTTTACACTTTTAAAAATATTTAACTTTATTTGCCATATATTCTCCATGGAAATACATCGAGATCCCTTCAGTTCCTTCAAAAACATTGTTCACTTTGAAATCTGCTTTAGGGTACTTGCTCCATTTTGTCTTCTTTATGCTACTTTAGGATTTTAGCTGTTGTTCTACTACTTTTAACTTTTAGTTACTCCTTTGCTAATTTAGCTTTTAGCTAACCTTTTGCTGCTTTTAGCTAGCATTTTGCTACTTATAGCTAACATTTTGATGCTTTTAACTAGCATTTTGCTACTTATAGCTAACCTTTTGCTGCTTTTAGCTAGCATTTTGCTACTTATAGCTAACATTTTGATGCTTTTAACTAGCATTTTGCTACTTATAGCTAACCTTTTGCTGCTTTTAGCTAGCATTTTGCTACTTATAGCTAACCTTTTAGTTTCTAGCTAGCATTTTGATACTTTTAGGTTTTAGCTAGCCTTTTGGTCCTTTTAGTTTTTGTCTAGTGTTCTGCTTCAACTCAGTTTCAGCTTGTTCAGCAAATTTCAGCAAAGTTATTCGTTCAGCACTCAGCATTTGCGCTGGATTTTCGCAGAACATGCAATTTCTCTAGGTTCTGTAAAGCACTGTACAGTTTCCCTCTCTGCTCTGTTTTCCCTGGAGGTGATTCATGCATAATGCTGCTCGCTCTGCAATATTAGTTTGGCAGCAGGTGAAATCCTGGAGGAGCAGGAGGTGGAGGAAGGTCCACACAACTGTCAAAATGGCATCTGTATTTCCAGTCAGGTTTCTGCCACAACCAGAGGTGGACAAACTGTGTCATGCCAACATCTATGAAACCGTACCACTGCCATGTGACAGAGGACACACAACTTAAATCCACCATTTCGTTCCTGGTCTTAGTTACCACACAATGAAACTGAATTCAAGCGTACTTCATTTCAAAGACATCTTAGCTGTTGTGTGGGTTTGGTTTATTATAAGACCAGTAACTACATTACTGCCTCTGTACATAAGAGAAAGCAAATAAATGACTTTGGATGTACTATTTTATTTTGTTTATTTAATGATTGGTTTTCCAGGAAAGATGTGATAAGAACGGTATGTGGGCCAAATGAAAACACAATAAAATGATATTATCGTTGTGTTTTAAGATTGTTTGAATAGTTTTGGCTCCTCAGTGGGCACTTAAAATTCATTCCTAAGCTGTTTTAGAAAAGAAAAATGTCTGCCACAAGCTATGTACTGAAAGTCCCAGTTAAGTTAGGCTTCGAGATTTTCTGCAAATGTGTGTGATGTATAAAAAAAACAAGACTTGATGAAATCACAAGGTAAAACATAGCTTTACTAAGGCTTTATAAAACCAGAAAAGGTTTGTAGCATGAGAACTTCACCTTGATTTTAGTTTTTACTTGGCAGACAGCTACCATTCCATCCCAAAAGTGAGATTTTATTCAGTCACAGCAGGCCCCCGAAGTTGTATTTCAACTTCAGACATTTTGAGAAACCTCTTCCACCCCAGCCTTTACATTGCTTATAATAAATATTAGCCCTTCTGTCAGTTTGTGCAGTCCAGCTGCTATCAGTGACCTTTAGTGTTTGTGTGCCCAAACTACAGCCAGATGTGTTGTTAATTATTTGTCAGCTAGCCTTCAGTGAACATAGCTCGAGTGGGCTGACTTGGAGTTTGAACATTGTCGAACCTGGGTGTGATATCGTTCCCGTTTCAAGCAGATTGAACACATCATTACCCACAGATTGCTGCTGACGCACGTATTGGTACAAGATCTGTGAGTCAGTGTAGCCGGTGTTCCTTAGCCTATGCTTTGTGAGCGGCGGCTCTGTAAGTGCCTATGAAAATGTATTAACAAATATTTGAGGTGCCTCAAAGTGAAAACCCAGAGATGACTTCTTTGCATGAAAAAGAAGTAGGATAAAAACACAAAGAAACGAGAAAGACATCTATTTTTACCTGATTTAGTATAATACTTTGCTCATTAGTCTTCTGTTTCTGTCAGTATTTAGTTCACTACTTCTTCCGTTGTTTTAGAAAAACCTGAACAAAAATATATGTCAAAACGTCCAGCTTGATCAGAAATAGTGCGCTGTGACCTTTAGTAGCAGTACATTGAATGGTGTAGACAAAATTTGCAACATAAAAAAAAAATCTACACAAATCCAAAACTAAGATTTTGGCAAAACAACTGAGAAAACCCAGCTCTCCTTAAAGCTCTAAAGCTCATGCGTACTTCGCAGGAGAAACAAAGTCTCCGAAAGTTGCCTCAGCTGGCATTTTCATATCGTTTACAATTTTCACGCAATTGCTGTTTAAGTTTTGTGATTTTTTGAAGATTTTGCCCCACAATGTTCATCTCATAGGTGATGATGATGATGTCTCACGCCAAACTTCTGAGCTGTTTAAATTTTCATATGAGGGTAAATAGAAGACGAGACATCTCCTCTTGTTTCTGAAAGAGGTTTTACTTCTCATCCAAAAGGTTGTAGTGGCTCTAAGTGATTGGATCTACAGCTCATTAACATTTGGAGTCAAACTAACCCAAGATGGCCGAACTATTTAGAAAACAAAAAATGGCAACAACTTACAGACGGTGAACTAAATGATGGTGTGGTAGAAGCTGATAGTCACTCCCAACACATATTTTAGGTGCTACACCTTGACAATAACTGTTGGTGTCAAACCTGACGGTCTGTTAGCAAAATATCTCATGAACCTCTGGATAGGTTTTATTGAAACTCTCAAAAAGTAAGCACTGCCTGTACGTCAACAACTCATTACAACTGGAGTCAACCCTAAGATGGCCACCACAGCTAACTGAAATTAGCTAGACCTCTGTCACTTTTATGGATATTGAGGTAAATTCTGTGTGGTAGTAGCTGACAATCATCCCCATGATATTCTTTGAGCTCTAACATATCACACCAGATTTCATAATATCACACAAAGTAGATCATTTACAAGGTTTGATCAAAAGGGTCACGATTTTAAGAAAAACATCACAATATATTTCTGTATGAATATTCTGACATAAGAATCGGAAAAACATATTTAGTGTTAGAACATAGAAGCTCATTCATAGCTGAAGCACCGTTCTAAGGTCTAAAGACATTAAAATAAAATCAGAAAGGAGAGATGTCAGTCAGCTGAGTTTGTGGCACAAGCTTTTTTTTCTAAAAATTATTTTACAATCTTGTCTATTTTGTTGTCATGGACCCAGGAGCTCGTCTCATCCCATCTTATAAAATGAGTGTCCCCTTACGCCCCTAGTAGTTACCATGGTGACCTGAATGAGGAGCTTCAACGTTTCTTTTGCTCTTGGTTGTCTTTACACTTCTTCCATAGCTAATGCATCCAAATGTGTGCGTTTTGTTAGCTTGTTGCAAAAGGTAAATACCAAATTCCTTTTGGACTTTAAAGATGAAAGTCGAAGTATGCTGGGATTTCAGGCTTTAGCTGCATTAGCACCCTATACATTTTCTACTTTGAACCATGTTTAGGTCAGAAAACAGAACAGAGTCTAAAGCCTGCCAGAGATGCCCTCTTCTACATTCAGTTCAGAGGTAAACAAGGTGCAAGGCATCACACTCCACTGGCTCAGATCCCTGTTTTTTGTCTTGTTGTTTCAGTGTGCCCTCAACTTTAGTTTACAGGTGAGGCTCAACCAGGTCCCCGGGGCACTCTGAACTCTTCCACGAACACTGCCGTTGTTGGCAGATAGTTTTCGGGAACACACGCCTCCCTTTCAGCCACACACAAAATAAATACATGTGGAGCATGAGCCAGGCTGCTTCTGCCGGAGCAAATGGGACGACGAGGCGCTGTTGTTCAGGCCAGGAGATACGCCGTGAATTTCACCTGGCTTTGTGTGATTCATTAGTTTATTTCAGGAAAGTTCAGCTGGCTAATTAGGTGCTTTGGTTTGCTTTTGGAAGACAGAATAAGGCAGCACCAGGGCGCCACCTTGAGGAATGCGAGCCAAGGTTGCAACAGTGTCAGGGTTTGGTAGTGCTAAGAACTGCCAACCATGTGAAAACATGTGATGGAGGAAGTGGCAGAGGGGAGTTGAGCAGGACCACACTGCCATCTGCTGGGTGAAACTCTGTTTATGCCAATCTGTCAAACACACAACAGTCATCAGCTGAGATACTGAAAATGGAGTAATTGTAACCTTGTAGGTTTAGGAGATAGAATAGCAGAATATTCAGCTGATGAAACCTGCTGTACCCCACTGGTTCCCCTACTCTCAGTGCTTTATATTTAATGCTCATGGTTCAAACTCCGGTAAACTGAATTTTATCTCATCTAACCAAAACACTAAAAGATTTAAACAAATAGTTCAACTCCACAACTGCTAGAAAATATGCTGGAAAGGTTAACTCTAAGCTTGGAGGGTGAAGGACTCCCCCCGTCACATGTAAATAGATGACTTACTATATCATCAGACATTTTTCCCCTCCAAAGTTTATGAGTTCATAGTGACCTCAAGCACACAAATATTAAAAACGTAAAACATTTAAATGTCAGCATTTTTGCTTATTACCCACTTCCTTTTCTGCAAGATTTTAGACTAAAATCATCTTTTGTTGAGAAATGATGTAGTTGTAGCCATTTTGGTCAAACTGTGAAAACAACTTTATTCACACGCTCATAATATTGCGAGATGTCACATTCAGAATACGTGGATCACTCTCAGCTACTACTACACCAAATTTTAGCTCAACATTGGCAAATTTGACTGAGCTATAGCCATTTTTGTATTGGCTAATGTTAATTAGAAGTGGTAACCATCTTGAATTGGATTGACTCCAAACGTTGTAGATGTACAGCCTAGAATTGCTTTCTGGAAGTTTTTTTGAAATCTGCCCAGTGGTTCATTAGATATTTTGCTAACAGGGTTGACTCCATCAGTTAATGCCAGTCTGAGCAGCACATGGAGCATGTGTTGTGAACGACTCTCAGCTATAACCACGCTTAATTTTAGCACAATATCTATAAAGCTGACTACAGCCACTTTTCTGTTTCCTGAGGTCAGTTGGCTGAGGCGGCCATGTTGCATTGGATCGCCTCCAAACATTCTATGGGTGTAGCGGTACAGCCACTGACTATTTCTTGTACATTTCATTAAAATCTGTCTAGTGGTTCACGAGCTATTTTGGTAACAGTTGGAGCTACCACACCAATTTTGAGGTCAGTGTCTGTAAAATTAGCTGAGTTATTTTTAAAGGTCAGTTGAAAGTGGCAGCCATTTTGAATCGGGTTGAACCCAAACTTTAATCAGTTGTATATGCAATGATTACAGCAACTTTCATTAATATTCACCCAGGTGTTCAAAACATATTTTGGTAGCAGACAAACACACAGACACAGGCAAATACATTACAGTCTGCCTTGCCTTTCAGTGGTGGCCAATAAAAGGTCTAAAGAGGCCAAATTATATTTTTTACTTAGTACAGATTCGAAGAACAAGGAGCCTTTTGGAAAGGGGGGTCAGCAACCTCAGCCTGTTTTTCTACAAGAAATTTTAAATTGCGTCTTATATACTAAACCACCCTTCTTTGAGTGTGAAAGATGAAAAACTCCAATACAAAAAAGGTAATGCTTGGTTAAATGAGTTGCATTTAAACTGGATCGTAAAGTATGAAAGACAATAGAAATCAATGTACACTCCTTCCATTTAATAGACATTTTCTCTTACAAAAACAATGTTACAAGAATGCATAGAGTGAGCCACACCCACAGACGGCTCATTAACTGACGTGAAAAGATGGAGGACACGAGGAGAAGGAAAGAATATGCTAAAAACAAATCAAACAAACACTGCTTGCAGGCATTTAGTTGAGTCCATACATACTCCTATGGTCTCCTACACACAAAACAACCAAATGAGATACAACTGTTACGTAACCTCACACAAAAAAACACATATACAAGCATACACACTGTCACACAAGGTATGTGTGGGTGAAACAGAGCAACAGTGGGACTGAGAGAAGGACTCAGACACTGATACAAGTGAGAATTTTGCACGTCAGTTCATTGAAATTTAATGGGCCCTTGACTGAGATGACAGCGAGAAACTGATCTCAAAACTAGCGAAAACCTTTAAATTATTAGGTTCCAGAATATAAACATATGTTTAACATACCCTTGTATTTGATTGGTAAAACTGGTGGTGGTTGTAGGAGCCACAGGCTGTAAACAAAGAAAGACTTGGGACACAGCATTTTACCGTACTAAGCAGTACACTGAAAGCTGCGCTCATCAAAACTGCAGATCGGGAGGAAAATGTACAATTTAAGTGTCGTGTGGTAACCTGGGAAATCTTGGGCCATAAATGAAGTCGCATCAAAACACACTTTTTGCCATGTGCGTGTGTTAGAAAGATGACATCAACTGTTTAAAACAAACAAAACTCTAAAGTAGAGGGGAAGAGGCTTTCAAAGACAAAGACATTCATGTACAGGAAACACTGGACCTCAACCCTTAATAAAATATGATAAACAGATGAAATGCTCTCGGTCATTTACTAAATAATAAACAAAACAGAATACACAAAGTAGTTATTTTCCTTACACTCATTTGTATTTAATGAAACTGTGCGTTTCTAAAGAGCATCCTCGTGGTCACTTTTCCCAACACGCTGACTAAACTACAGGTTTTCTGGTGTAAACTCAAGAGGATTGTCCTCGCCTGTAAAACAAGCCTGACTTCCCTCCAAGAAGGAAAGAACACAAAAAATGAGATGACAGTTCAGGTGAGAAGTGCTACTGGAACATGAACTTTTTGACATAAAAGTAACTATTAATCAAGTCTGCCCTCCTGTGGAGAAAATGCACTCAATTATTTTTTTTTTCCCAAAATTGAGTAATTAACTGCAACACATTCACAAATTGTAGATTATATGTATATATGTATATATTTTTTTAAAATTATAATTTGTTAAAATTAGTTAATTATATTAACTTCTAATTCACAACATGGGTAAATGTTTTACTCTTCTTATCACAAAGGTTTCTCTACCTGATTATGTACATTTCAGAAGGTAATCAGCTTTAGTTGAACAATTTTTTTCTCCCCACATATGGTTAACACAAACACGCACCAATTCAGAGGTCAAAGTCATAACACAAACCTCATTTACAATAAGCAAGCAGATTTAAATCATATATATACTTTGTATAAATACATCTCGATTCTTGTAACCCAATGAGATGTTGAAAACAGAGTGCATCTGTGTTTGTTAAAAACTTGTGCGTCTCGTCATTTACGCTGCTTATAATCGAAGGTCAGACAGAACCCTGCGTTTTCTAACAGCTGCTCTGCATCTTGGTCTATTTTACATTTTCACACAAGGCACGTCATCTGTTAACCTCCTCCTAATCTAACCTATTTTCTGCTTATCCTGCCTCTTCAAGCCTCAAGTCTCCCCGTTTTTGCTGACTTCAGAACATTTGTGATCCACTGCAGTGCTGCATGGCAGCTACTGACTCTATTTGCACTTTACTTTTGAGGGTTGCAGGGACCAAAACACAGCCAACTCTGTGGGTCACAAGTACTCAAAGGTTTTAACTGCTTAGATTTTAATTCAAGTTACAGCAGAGGCAGAATATACTGTAGGTCAGATGCTCAGTCTGACATATCCAAAGAGGGAAAATGGAGGATAAAACAGAAATAAAAACAGGATGGCTGCTGCTTTACCAAAACTAAACCCAGATACCAACATTTTTCCAACGCTACTCTTTGTGCCATACTATCCATCCACTTTTTTCTTCCTTTCCAGGTCGCGGGGAGCTGGTGCCTATCTCCAGCAGTCACTGTGAGAAGTGGGGGACACTCATGACAGGTCTCCAGGCCATCACAGGGACACAAAGAGACAAACAACCATTTACACTCTCACTCACACCTAGGGACAATTTAGAGTTACCAATTAACCTAACATGCATGTTTTTGGTCTGTGGGAGGAAACCGGAGTACCCGAACCCACACGTGCACAGGGGAGAACATGTAAACTCCACCCAGAAAGGCCAGGAGGTGAACCTGCGACCTTCTTCCTGTGAGGCGACAGCTCTAAAACTGTGCTGTCGTGCCGCCCTGTGCCATACCCTTAGTTATAAAACAAAACTCAAATGTGTGTTTATATATTTTTAACAACCACTCTTATCCCTAAGATAAAGGTTGTGGTGCTGTCCCAGTTCTTTTCTGACAAATAGATTGGTAGCTGTGCTAGCTGGTGTGCTGTTTTCTGTTCTTTATCTCTCAGCGGGGGCAGGGTTATCCTAACTGACTAGATTGAAGGAAGACTTTAACCATTCAGGAGGTAGACCACCAGCTCGTAGGTGCACATCATGATAGCAGTGTTAGGGATCTGGCGTACCAGATGTGTGGTGAGACCCCGGTACAGGGCGCGGTAGCCCTCTTCTCTGGGCACTGTCGTTAGAGTCTGGAAAAAAGAGCGGTATTTGGTGCCTTCTTCTCGTAGCCTGGTGCGAATTACCTCTGCAAATTAAAGAACAGGAATCCAATGAAAATTTCTCCCTGAAAAAATATTTAGACGAGGACAGCTAAAACTGACAGCAAGCTCTCACCATGAGGATAAGCAATAGATGTGGCACAGGTCTTGGAGGTGGCAGCAGCAAGCATCATACCAACAAAGTCCGAAGCATCTTTTGATGCATCCTCTTCATCGTCCATGTTCTGCGGCGCCTTCGCCTCCAAGAGGCGCCTCTTAATGTTTTCATAGATAACAAAGTGGATCACAGTCTCTGAGATACCAGCGTAGGATGCTGACATTCCCCTGTAGAAGCCTCGCAGGCCATCTGCTTTATACACACGACGCACACACTCAAACGCACTCATCCTCTGCTCCCCTCGGTTCCTAGAAAAAGATTAAAACATAAAAGTTTGACAATTTGTAAAGCGCCAACATTCAACCTTCAGTCTGGATAAAACACATACACAGACCCACACACGTAAATAAGAGACTATAAAGAAAATTGAATAACAGCCCCGATTTAAGTTCACTAAAACAATGCATGACTTTCTCACACTTTAATATTTTGTAAATATTAAAAACAGAATCCTCAACTACAATCAACCCCACAATTGTGCTTAACACATACAGTAATCTTTGAACAGTTAATAGAGCACATGCTGCTAAATACATTTATGATGTAAATATACTGCAGTCTTGTTTCCAGGTTTGCGTTTTGTGGAGTCATTGAACAGATGAATACAGTAAGCCACAAGGGTCAAAATTAGCAAATGGAAAAAAGAAAAAAAAAACAGGAAAGATTTCAGCTATTTGTAGAACTTTACATTCAGACATCATGTCTTATTTTATGTTTTGAAAGTGCAACAGAGTGGTGTCCATATTCAGTCCGTCGCCTAAAATTGAAAGTTTCACAAATAAAATAAACGAGGCTTACATGTAAACCAAGACAGTGAGGTAACCCTTCAAACTCCAAAAGAGTCTTTAAACAAATCTGACAATGTTAGTAATTCCATCAAACCTACAAGAAGTAAAATGAGGGGGAAAGACTGTTTTATATAATTCTAAAAAGTAAAAACTGGTGTGTGCATAAATATTCACCTACTTTGCTTTGAAGACCCGACAGTTACCCTCAGAAACCATATATCTTGTTAAATAAGATTCACCTGAGAGCAATCTAAGTGTCAAATGATCTCAGTATATATACACCTGTTGTAACAGCCCCCATGTTTCAATATCCCACAGAGCTCCAATAAATCCATTATTAGGAAATGGAAAGATGATGCAACCACAGCAAACCTGCCAAAAGAGAGGCTTTGTCATACTCCATAAGACGTCAAGAAGTCGGTTCGTGGTCACGAGACGATTGTTTTCGAACACGCTTTTCATCGTCCACGAGACACTTGGGTCAGAACTCCCAGGAAGCTCCTTCCTCCTCCTCCTACAGCGTTAAAACGGGTTTCTTCCCGCCGGCTTCTCAACTCTCCTGTCAATGTACAGATTTTTGCTTCCCTTGCGCTGACCACACGTGTTTATTAAACCGACTGAGACAGTCACAGCCACGAAGAGCCGCCTGTGTGTCTGCGGTCTTTTTAAGTTCATAGGTTTCTACGTTTTGCTGGAACAGCTGGAAAGACGGCTGTATTTTCTAACAGCCTCCAGCTGCTTCTCAGCGGAGCAGCAGAAGCAAAATGACTCCATTAAAGCTCACCGCATAAACACGCCCACAACAACTTCTTCTGCAGAGATAGGAGGACCTGTCCACAAAACCACTATAAACTGCACTGAGCTGAGTTTCATGGAAGAGTGGCAGGAAAAAGTCAGTGCTTAAAGAAAAACATGTGGCATTATGCAAAGAAAAGACATACTGGAGACGCAAACATGTGGAAGAAGGTGCTGTGGTCAGATGAGACCAAGCTTGAACTTTTGGGCCATCAAGGTCAATACCATGGCCTAGGCAAATCCTCCACCTCTCATCATGGTGAGAACACCATCCCTACAATGAAGCATGGCGGTGGCAGCATCATGCTGTGTAGATGTTTTTCACCTACAGGAACTGGAAACCTGGTCAGAGCTGAAGAAAAGATGGATGGAACAAAATATTGAGAAATTCCTAAAGGAAACAGGTTTTCAGTTTTCTGGAAGTTTAAGACTGGGACGGAGGGCCACCTTCAGGCAGGACAATGTCCCTAAACACTCTGCTGAGGAAACACTCCACCGGCTTAAGGAGAACCAGTTAAAGGCCCAGCCAAAGCCCAGACCTCAATCCAACTCAGAATCTCAGGTTTAATTTAAAGACTGTAGTACAAAAGGAGCACCCATCCAACCTGAAGGAGCTGCAGCAGTTTTACCACAAAGAATGGAGAAAATTTCCCGTGACTTGTACCAAGCTCATGGAGGTGTATCAAAACATACACTTACGCTATTTACACTAAAAGGGTTCTATATTTTCTGGCATTTAAAAAGAAATCATGTCATTAATCTGTAGTATTTTTGGTAGTGTTATTTCTTAAAATCAAATTAAAAATCCAATTTAAGTACAGATTCTACAGTAACAAAATAGAAAGATTCCCAAGGGAGTTGAATACTTGTACTCACCTTGCATCCAACTGCAGACGGGTTTTTATGAGCCATATTGGATTTGTTGCTGTGATGGCTGTAAAACCTAAAAAGGGAAACATACAGCAGCATTACACTTCCAGAAAAGTTGGAATACAATGATAGGCTAAGTTTGAAGCTGCCATTGGTGATAATAAACTACATTCTAGTATCTAGGCAATAAGCTGCATCAATGTCTGCAACAGAACAAGTTATTTGGAGTCAACCTTTTTGGAAAGAAATTTGAAAGAAAACTTATAGGAGAAATGCTAAACCCTTTATGATTTATTAGAGGTCAACAACATGTCAAAACTGTATTTATTACTAACAGCTGTTAAAATATCTTATCCAGAAAACAACAGGGTAAAAGAGTAGAGGAAAGAAATGCTAAAGAAGTAAAAGAAGAACCAAACATGAAAAGATGCACAGATCTGTGGTGAGTACTCACGCAGACCCAAGTAACTCCTCACATATGCAGCTAGAGACCCCTGGTGGTGCGGGGGTCTCATGCCCTTGCGAGAGGAGAGCTACAGTAGAGTAAAAGCCTAAAACAAACACAGGCTTGTGTGTAGCAAAATGACCGGCATGCAACCATTTCACTTCCCATTCCCCACATTATCCCACAGGATTTAATCTGCCACAACCTAATGTGAAATGATCGCAGAACACACCGAAACACAGCAGCTGACATCCTGACAGTTAAAGTAAAAGTATGGAAGTACAGGTTACTGAAGGTGTACAATACTTGCAAACAAATTTTAAGTGCTTCCGTTTGCCTTTTATCCTTTTTATAGTTGTTTCCAACCATTTTGTTCTTGTCTGGGGTTAACATTTCTAATATTGCCTATGAAAGTCCTTGCAGCACTAGATATTTATGTGTGAAAGAACACATATGTAATGTTTAGCACTAATCAAGCTAATCCTTACGTAGAATCCGTCTGAATAATATGTCAACTGTGAAGCTAACAGCTACACTTTGAGCCACATCAGGACACAGCGTTTTTGCTGGGCTGCACTGACGACACCTCAACACCCTGTCAGTTCAGCTCAGGCAGAGAAAACATTAAATATTGTCGGATGGAAATTAGGAAGACTTCCTGACAAATGCTGACCTTGACTAGGCTGTTGAAAGGTCAAAGTCATAGTGTGCTAAAAGCGGCGCTACCACAAACTTTAGCTTCACACACAGCTACACAAAAATATGCTGCGGCTGCCTGACCTAAATCGTACTGGTTAATCATTTCCAAAAGGATTAGAGCTATTTGAGAGCAGATGCATCACTGAATTACATCACTTAAATATGGATAAAACCACCGAAATACTTACATATTTAGAGTTTTAAGGAGTTATTCTAAAATCTAAACTAGCAGTGCTTTTGTAAAAAGGGAATAAAAGCAGCTTAAGTTTTGAATAAATTGGTTATTAAGGAGTATAAAATACTTAATAAGTATGGAAAAAAATAACTTCATAAAAATAATCTGATCTTAATCAAGTTCTACAATGATTCAAACCTCAAGTGTACAAAAACACATCAGACTCCAACGTGTCTTTATTTATTAAACAAAAACAAAATAGAAAAGTTATGAGAGAAAAACTAAGAAAAACCACCCCATTATTCATCAGCTTCTAGAACCATTTTTAGCAGCAACAACTTAAGGTAGTTGTTTGTGGTGGAATTCTGGTCCACTCTTCTTTACAACATGACTTCAGTTTACTGAGTTTTATTGGCATTCTGTTTGGGATCATTGTCCTGTTGTGTGACCTTATATTGGCCAGGCTTCAGCTGTGGGACAGATGGCCTCACATTTGACTCTAGAATCCTTTGGTCTACAGAAGAGTTTGTGGTCGACTCAATGACTGAAAGATACACAGGTCCAGTGGCTGCAAAACAAGCCCAAATCATCAGCCCTGCACCACCATGCTTGGCAGTTGGTATGGGCTGTTGGTGCAGATATGCTGTATTTGATTTTGGCAAACACGTTGCAGTGCATTATAGCCAAATATCTCTACTTTGGTATCATCTGTACATAAAGACTATGTTCCAGAGGTTTTGTGGTTCATTCAGATGCAACTTTGCAAAAGGTTGTACCGCCATGTTCTTCTTAGAAAGAGGATTTTTCCTGCAACCCTTCCAAACAAGCCATACGTGTTCAGTCTTTTTATAACTGTAATGTTATAAACTTTAACATTTAACTTGATAACTGAGGCCTGCACAGTCTCGGGTTTTGTTGCAATTTCTCAGAGCACTGCACAGTCTGACCTTGGACTGAATTTGCTGGGACATCCTCTTAAATGTTTTCTACTTGTCAGTAATCCTTCTCACTGTGGAATGTTGATTAAAATCTTTCAGTCTCCAAATAGACTGAAAGATTTCTTTAACTCTTCTCAGATCGATGGGCAGCAACAGTTGCTTTTCTAAGGTTATTGCTGGCATTGTGTTAACAAACACCTGAGTGCTCCAGAGCAGCAAAATGCCAAAACATTGGCTTTTATAGAGGTGTTCGCAATGATGATGATCAGTTAATCAAGTGCATTTGATTAGGAGCGCCTGGCTGCTACTTTCCCTCATATGGAAGCAGCAAGGGTGGACCAAGGTTTGTTCACACACAACCTTTCCATTTTGGCTTGATAAACAATATAAATAAATAATGTCACAGTTAAATCTGTTGGGTGTTTTTGTAGACTTGAGGTTAGATTTGAATAGATTTAGGTTGAACCTAGATTTAGGTTGTAAAACTTTGCTGTACTTAAATCTTACAAACCCTGTGCAATAACCTAGTTTTACCACCTTTTGTTCTTTGCAGAACAGCAAAATAACACAAACGTTACTCAAGCCTGATTTTGTAATGCCACAGTATGTAACAGTTTTACCAACAATGAACAAGACATGGCCCATTTGCCAAGACAAAAAAAATCTCATCTGGTTATAGAATCTGACAAAAAGAAGTGAACAGAGGTGCATGTCAGTCAGTGATCTCTGATATATTACTTACCTGCCATTCCTGCCGACGCCATGTGCACTTGTGTGGAGTCTGGTTCCAACACGCCATTTAGTTTCTCTTTGGCAGTGGAGTAAGCAGCAAAGTAGATTGCTCTGTTGGAAATAAACAAATCAGCTCAGCAAGTGTTGCAACCCTAAATCATATGCCACATTTTTGGATTTCTGCGTGCAACCACTAATTAGTCTCAGCCCCTGCCTCTAGATGCATTGCAGCTTCTCACTTACAGTAGATCTAAAAAAAAATGTACACACCACTGTTACAGAGCCAGGATTTTCTGATGTAAAAATGAGACCACAATGAATCAATTCATAACTTTTCCCAACTTAATATGTCATACAGTATATCCTATACAATTCAACTGAAAAACAAACAAATCTGTTGCATCCTACGGCAAAAACCACATCTTTAAAGCCTCACAAAGCAACAAAATAATTTCATTGTTGAAAGGTAACAGTGAGGGAAAGGTTACAAAACAACTCCTCAGGATTAGATATCCCATGAGACACAGTGAGGACAGTCATCAGGAAGTGGAGAAAATATTGGACAACACTGACGTTAACAAGAACTGGGAATAAATGAAATAAATGTTTTATGGTCTAATAAAACCAAAACTGAACTTTTTGACCAACATTTCCAAAATGTTAGTTTTAAAAAAATATATTAAAAAAGGAGGAAAAAATGTCACTGCATTTTACAAAAAAAAAACATCATACCCACAGTGAAACACGGTGGTGGAAGCATCATGCTTTGCAGTAGCTCTTCTTCAGCTTGAACTGGGGTTTTAGTCAACGTAGGTGGAATTATAAACGATTCCAATTTGGGCCCCAAACCCTCTGATGTGTGCTGAAAAACTGCAGATTAAAGTTTTTTCAAACTAAACTTAAACTAAATGCTGTAATTTAATCAAAAGATACTTCAATGACATTATGTTTTAAACGTGTTCACACACACAATCAGATAGCTGCACCTTTTAATTTTGATTATGCTTTGCCCTTCACACATATGTTTGTGATTCTGTTGAATTGTACATAATATAGGTCATATTAACAACAAATGAGTATTGCCAGGGACAGGCAAATAAAAATGATTTTTTAATGATTTATTGTGGTCTTCTTTTTACATATTAAACCCCTGGCATTGTAACAGGACTGTTTAGACTTTTTAAATCCACTGTGCACATGGGAACATAAATCTGACTTCGATGTCAGATTTAGTTTAATGAGCATTAAAAATGAATTAAGTGGAATGCCAGCAGCAGAGGTAGCTTTCACAACAAATCATTTTCGCCAAACAAATAGACCATTTAAAAAGAATTACTTGATTAAATAAAACAGTCATAATAGT
The DNA here is from genome assembly GCA_028566095.1 of Kryptolebias brasiliensis. Lineage (NCBI taxonomy): Eukaryota > Metazoa > Chordata > Actinopteri > Cyprinodontiformes > Rivulidae > Kryptolebias > Kryptolebias brasiliensis. Next base: position 25,572,591 of record JAOXNZ010000091.1, read on the forward strand.
TTTCTTCAGAATTATGATTAAATCTAAATGTTTGTGAGGCTTTAGTATCTTCCCTGATAATGATGCAGTGCAGCATGCTCATCCATCACATTAGAAAAGGAGCTTTGCACATTCAAATTTGAAACTGCATAACAGCTCAGGAGGCAGTGGAAACAGCATTCATTTATGCAGGATTTTAACTAAACACTTCACATACACTGAGCAGTGGCACCTGCTTGCCTGAGCGTTAGCAGCTGCCCATTACACCCAACTTTCCTTATCTCATCATTACTGAGAGAAACACCCTCAAAGCTGTCGGTGTGTTTCCAAATTATGTTCCTGCTGTTGTTGCCATGTTTCCAAAAGGCAGATGCTGAAACTGCTGAGAAAGCCATGAGCATGAATGGCACCTTAATGATCATGGAGCCTTAATGCTTTTTTGTTACCAAGTAACCCCGGGGAACCTTGTAGTTGTTACAGCTGCACATGCAGTTATGCCAAAAGTAACTTTGACCACAGTTCAAGGCAAACAAAATAAAAAGACAGAAATTCTAAATAGAAAAACAATAATATACTAAACATGTGGCTCTAGAGAAATTAATTAATTTAGTATTTTTCTCAGACAAAATTAATTTTAAATTATAGTGTATTTAGCATATTTAGAAGGAGCTCCGTAGGAAATTGTGTAGTTTTGGCAAAGCAATACAGCACAGTGTTGTCCACATACCAATTAGAATTACATCTTGTTAAAAATGATTTTATATTATTATAACTTGTGAATGGTAAATGGACTATACTTATATAGCGCCTTTCTAGCCAACCAGGCCACTCAAAATACTTTACAACACAATCTGCCCTCATTTACCCATCCACACACACATTCATACAGTACTCTACTACATCTGTACAAAGCTAACCTGAATAAATTATTCTATAGAGACTAATCAGTGCTTTGAATGCCATTCATGCACTGATAGGGCACACATTGAAGGCAATGAGGGGTTCAGTGTCTTGCCCAGGGACATTTCAATATGTGACTACTGCCAGGAATCAAACCTCCAACTATCTTATTGGAGGACGACTGGTCTGAGCTCTGAGCCACAGTCAAACAGGAAGGACTCAAAATCTGAACCCGGTGGAACCCCCTTTGTAAAATGAGTGGTCAATACAGTTAGTATGCCAGTGTAAAAAATAATTGACAATTAAGTATGGTCCCTAATCTGATGATTTTCATCAAAGTTGAGACACTTTCAAGAAAATTATTTTGTTTGATTACTAAGTGGTAACAGTCAGATAATGTGAATTATCCTTTAAAACATTTTTGCGCCAAATATCATGCTGATGCTTTGTTATCAAATATATCAAAAATACTAGGGGTGGATGGAGGGTCATGCAAAAATGAACCGTGAAGACAGTGGAACATGTTAAATCTCTTGCTTGTACTGTAATGGGGCTTTGCAGTCTTTCATTTCCTACCGATGGTGGTAAATTGCTAAGAATAAAGTGCTAAAATAGAAGAAAAATTACCTTGAAGGTGCCACACCCACTAAATTTGGCCCCAAGCCCCTGAAAAGAGAGCGAGGTCCCTCTTTCTCCAATATCAATCTGAAAAGAAAACACAAAAACACACATTTAAACTTAATCACATTTCGGTTGGTTGAACATTTTATCCAACACAGTCAGTCACAGCTTGTCTACTAATGGAGCGACTGTTGCCTCTCTTTTCAAGGCAACGCTGTTCTGAAATAATGTTTACACCAGGCAACAGGAGTTAGCATGTTAGCCTGTGAAATACATACAGCCTACAACTGCAGGCTCGCTATAGAGGCGAATAACCAGCTAATAATTACTAACATCAGCTGTCAGGTTCTCAGTGTTACTTTACAGAAGCAGAACGGCAGAGATGTAATTTTACTTTAGAGTTATAAATAAATCTAAACAAAACATCCTGTATATTAAATTAAATTTAAATTTTAAGCCTTCAGCCTAAATATGATCATAAATAAAAATGTTATAATAAAACTGCTGATCACAAAATGTTTTAAAATCTGTCTTGAGTTCAGGAAAACAATGATGCTGATTTTAAACTGTGACTCAACATGTTCACTTCTGTTTTCTTAGTTTCCTTATTTATATCTGCGCATAAAATTAAATTAACTATAAATTTAAAAAAAAATTATGTTAGTTTGTTATACCTGTGTTTTTATTTGTTGGTGTACAGCACTTTGGTCAATGGTGTTGATTTTAAAGTGCTTTATAAATAAAATTGTATTGTACTATTGTATACCAGGAGCCATGTTGTTAGTGGTTGTTAAAAAAAATAAACCTTTGAGTTTTGTTTTATAACCAAAGGGTATGGCACAGGGTGGTATGTACTGTATATCTGCGAATTAAACAGTTTTTCTGCCTTATTTTTTGTTGCTGTTGTCTGTGTGTGTCATAATTGCTGCTGTTGTGGCTCTGTAATTTCCTTCAAAGGACCAATAAAGTATCAATCATCATCATCATCATCATCAACCTCAAATGCTGCACAAATATCAAGAGGAATGTGGACAAAATTCAATTCCCTAAATGAACCATTGATCCTTGATGATCCTTGAATTTAAAAACAGTGCAACATTTCTGGATATTTGATTGTAATTAACACAAAAAGGTCAAAGGGACACACGTGATAACAAAGAAAAGATTCATCAAGTGGACTCCACAGAACAGGGATGTGTATCAAGTTTAGCAGGTTACAGTCTTTTGTAAATGTTTGAGCTGCTTATGACTTTGCTTCAAGCTATTCTCTCACAAAGGTGGCTCCAATTACATTTAAAATCAGAAACGGTAACATATCCAAAACCAAATTGACTTTAGCTGAGTCATGGTGAGTCAAAAAAACAACAACAGAGGCAACACAATAACAAAATGATATATATATATATATATTTAGCTAGCAAGAGACATAAAAATGACGCCATACCGGCTCGAACGTCGCCCTGATTAACAAGGTTTGCGTCAGATGTTGGGGAACCAGGACGTTCTCATGAGAAATGGGCTACTGAAACAAGACATTCATGGACAAAGTCAATGAACTCAACACTGTTGGAACTACTATATGAGCAAGCCTAGAGAGAGGGCCATATGGAAAGGATGTGGGATCTATGGAAACATAGGTACGCATCATCCAAATTGACTATGAAACAACTTCGAACCCAGTGTTCCAACATTCGAGAGCGAAACCTGCTATCACACCTAGAGGTTGATGAGCTACAACAACAATGCTACGGCAAGGGGGAGCCAGGACGACAGGTCAGGGGGAAGATACCATCATCCCCACAATCCAAATATGGGTACCAAGCCCCATGGAGCCCTGAGGAACTGAACACGAGGGCAGCTGACCTGAGAAGTAAGATTGTGACCAAGCTAGACACCTACGACCTGCACCCCTTGCCAAGGCTAAGCAACAATGTACTCTCTGAAAGTCTGCTACAAGATGTGAATGCAACACTGCTAAGTATCCCTACTGACACCATCACAGAGACCAATAAGCTGATATACACCACAGCAACAGCAACATACTTGAAATACTTAGCTAAAAGATCAAGCCTAAAAGCAATAAGGAGCATTGTCCCCCATGGAGGAGAAGGCTGGAAACTAAGATCAAGGCAACTCAGAGAGAAATCAGCCAGTTGTCAGAGCTACAGAAAGGTGCATTGAAAGCTGCACAGAAAAACTGCAACTTGTCCATTCCAGAGGCTCTAGAAACTGCCAAACAATGCCTCAAAGCTCTGGCTACTCGTCTAAGGAGGTACACTCAAGAAGCAGAAGCCAGGAGAATAAACAGGGTATTCTCCACCGCACCATCCCAAGTGTAC